>JAZHYW010053705.1:0-50785 GCA_037355805.1 Ixodes ricinus
CCGCGGGAGCCGCCGGAGCATAAAGAGGGCGAATTTTTGAAGCGCGCGGCGTGACTGACGTGACGTAATCAACCTCGGCCAGCGTCCGCTGGCGCGCGCGTTACGTCGGAGTATAACAGAGCCTTCACAAGGCGCCGAAGCGTTAATGAAAATTAGAAGCTCGCTCTGAAGGTAAGCAACTTCCTGTCGTTCTCATCCTTTTATTGACTACAGTTCGATGCCGAGCGGTGGAATAGCCGCCACAAGAAAAGCCTAAATGCTTACCACATTCTGGTAAGACACTACTTAAATAGAAAACAAAAACAAAAAACGTCAGTTCCTCCTGCCGTTCTTTCTAAAACGTAAGGAGTTTCCTTTCAGTTTCCCTATCTCAAGATGAAACGGCGGCGACCTTTCGTTCCTTTTAAAATAAAGGCGTTCCGGGAACGTTCTTCCCTGCAACCCGCTCCGTAAAACACCGGTTGTACGTCATCTTTTTTCACATATCTTTTCTCTGTTCTTTTTCCTGAATCATTTTCGTCTCTCATCTTCACCCCAGCAGTAGACAAAAGCGTGAAAATTTATAAGCAGGCTTGTGTGATTGTATTTACGCGGTTACAAGAGACACGCACTACATTTCCTTCAGTAGAGAAGCAATCTGCGGGTTTTCTCGCTTTCTGGCCCACCGCGGTGTGTCTGACACCACGACTGTCGCTTCCCAGCATCGCGACTCCTTCCAGGGAGAAGCGCACTCAACGGAGCTGAGACCAAGCTCCAAACCTGAGTAATCTGTACGAAAGTTTAATCAGCGGCCAGTCGGTCTGCTTAAAACGGTGTCTGATGCCTTCACTGTAGATGAAAGTTATAGCAAGAGTGCTACGACAGCTAGACTAGGATTCTTAGTGCAGATCGTGCGGCGGCAATATTAGAACGCACGCCGGTTGGACGCTCATCCAGTTTAAAAAGGGGAAGGGGCGGGGATCTAACTATTTGTTCCTAGGCTCCGCAGCGCGGGCTTTCGCTCCGTGTGCTCTAAGCTGCGGTGGGCGAGAAAACTTGGTCACCAGACCCTCTCTAAAAGAAAGAAAGAAAAAGTAAAACATTTTTGAGCATTATTTTTATATAAAAATAAAAATAAATATTATGGTATGCACATTGCGAATAAAAAAATGAGAATACCACATATGTTCACCGGACTGACATTGTAATAGACTCGTGGGTTTCTTAGTAAGGGCATTTGCACGTAAAGACACCGTGTTTCCTATTGCTGAACCTGGATTATGAATGACTGAGCTGATAAAACCGAAATATCGCACTTTTGGGCGAGAATGCAGAAAATTGCCTCCACTCTAGTTAAGCACACTAGCATGTGGCAGATTCGCACGTCGTGGCGGATATTAGCTCAAATAACACAAGCATTGCATCGTTTATTCAAGCTGCAGAAGCATGTGCAACGCTCACCCTTAAGAAGGAAATGATTGTGTATTGTTCGCATGACTAATCAAGATGCAATGTTGTTCCTCCAGCGCTAGCTCATAGGACGTGTGTCGCGCTTTTCTCAAAACAATGGTTGTTGCTACATGTTAGAAAGGGAAATTATGATTTATATTTAGGTACTTTTTTGTTTATGTCAACGCATTGCCGACGTAACACATTCCAATTTTGTTTTATCTAATTGATCCGCTTTATTTGTAGAACCTTTGAACATTCTAGGCCTTTGTACTCCGGCTTTGTCTAATTTATGTATAAAAAAATATCGGCTGGTTATGACATTCCAATACCCGTCTGCTCAGAAAGACGGCAAAAAAAGTTGTTTTTTCCTGTACACCTTTCCAAATATGCGAGGATTGCAGGGCTTACCAGAGTAGTAAAATAAATTCTACTAATAAGCTTGCGCGAATCTAATTTGTATTGATATTACTATTATAAGCGTACAGGATGTAAGAACAGCCCATCAAATGAATCCACTCCAACGTTTGTTCATCGGGTACCCAAAGTAGTGGTTTTAAAGATGGTAAGTAGAAAGAATGTTAAATTACTTTAGTTGACGTTTAATAATTAACGTGTGCGCGTATGGTGGCTAGGCAGCAGAAAAATTTTGAGGCCCGTTTCAGACACTCTTTAAAAGGGCCCTGCAATCATACTTTAAGTGTCTACCTTTTTTGCGGTTCCCAGGTCCCTCGGGGTTCGGGCAAGCTAGCGAGCACGGAGGGAGTAACTAAATATCAGTGCGTCATATTTTAACCGGACGACGCGGAAACCTCCTCCACCTACGGGGGCAACCCGCGGTGCCGAAAGCGCGCGATATGTGACGTTTTTGGTCCTGTGCTTACTACTGGTCAGAGACGCTAAAAACTTATTTTTTTTGTCGAAATACAAAATATAGGTGGCGCAAACCGTTTCAATTATTTATAAAAGTAGTTTTTGTTCACTATTTTAAATCAGAAAAAATGCAGTTTATAAAGTACGGAAACAAAAAATTACACGTCGACAAACCCGCCACCAAGCGGTGGAAAAGGTGGCGCATACTAGAAAGGTGTAGTGGGATCAGGCGCCAACGAGCGGCGAACGTAGAAAGGTCCCGGATGTACGCTGGCGGCGCTGCGGTCGTGCAGACTGGAGGATCCGACCGGTTTCGGAGCGTTCCGAAGGCCTTCAGCGAGCAGCTTTGTCTTGCGTTTTGGCCATTTCGCGGTATGGCAGCGCGAAGTGGCTCCCGTTCTGAACTTATCTTTACCCCGTGTTTGCTGTCGTTTGTGGCCAATGAAGTGTCATGCCGAATTGGTATTTAATCGCGCAGCAAATGCAGTGCTAGCCGCCCTGGCTGCCCGCTTCATAAGCCTATTTATAATATGCTTCAGTGGCGCCCCTCGAGCCGTCGACACGGAGTGCGGTAGCCGTGAGTGCTCGCTGAGCTCACTACCCCTTGTCTAGTTCACGGCCACTCAAGCAACCAAGGACGTCGTGAAGGAGGTTATTCTTTGCTTGTTTTTGTAATTTCAATTTGCCTATAACTTCTAAAATCAAGTGAAATTCGAGAAAAGAAAAGCTTCTTTAAGCTACAACGTTCAGTGCGCTCAGGTTCGGTCCAAGTTAAAAAACCAGTAAAAAAAGTACTTGCAGGGCCCCTTTAACTTTCATGCACATTGTGTCTGTATGAATCCAGAAATCATGTTTTCCTAATAGGGGTCTAACTTAAAATAGAAAATAAAATATAGCTGGTGTATTTGCTATACCCATTTAACGCGTTGACAATTTTCTGACAAAGTAAAGGCAAGTAAAATGAGTAAGATTAGTAAAATTAGTAAAATTAGCGAATAAGGAGTTCTGCTAATTTGGGAGGGGGTGAAATAGAAAGAGCGGAAGAAGAACTTTGTTACACAACGATACATAAATCCAACACCACTTAGACGATAACGCTGTAGTGCTGAAGCTTTCACATGACTTACAGATTTTGGACAGGTTGTTTTGCACCCTAAAGTATTTTTACTCAAAAATATACGAAAGAGTCAGACAAAGAGGACGGACAGGACAAACATACATATCTTGTTTTGCGAGGAAACAGTTTACTGCTATACCACGCGATCCTGGGGCGTTTCAGACAATAATGAAGTGCCGAGATTGGGGCTGTCCGTGACCATTTAGGGGGGCCGTGCAACAATATTGGTAGGAATGTTTCGCACTTTACACGAGCTTACTGGCACTAGTGGGCCCCAAGTGTCTCGCACGCGATGCCACTGACCAAGAAGCTTGTTTTTTCGCTGCGTAGTCTTAAGGATAGAAGCTGACGTTTTTTTTATCTCTTTCGCAAGACTTGGTGACAAACCTGCGGGGATCGCGATGTTTATCGTTGTCAACAAATGCGATCCAAAGGATTTTGTGATCAAGCTTCGCCATCCCCACGGTTAGGGTGTATCGCGATGACGATATTTGAATGAGACTCATATCAGCGTTACTAGTTGGTTCATATAGTGGACGTGAGCACTGCCTGAGCGTTTGATTGTGTTTTCGAGACAATCAATGCTTCACCATAGATCCGTGTAGTGGCTCGTGCCAAATAGCTGTGATGACGGGAATAGCCGAACCTTACCAATCTGGGAAACTCAGCGCGCGCCCGCGCTTTGCGAATTCTAGCGCGTGGCTATGAATCCAGGGTTGGGCAGTATCGTGACAGAAATGTATCGCGATTTTTTACTGATTTATATTCCTGTATCGCGATAATATTTTTCAACTGTATTTTATATTTCTGTATCGATATACATTTTCGGGTGTATTTTTGGTATCGCGCTACTATTAGGGCCGCTGTATTTCGTTACAATTATAAAATAACTGCTGACCTCCACACAGAGTGTCAAGACCAAGTTTCGGTCAGGACGTTTTGTGTCCTTGATCGCACATGACTCCCTCTTTATTCTGGAACATTTAGCAAATGTTTTCCCAAACTTTAGAAGGTCAAATATTCTAGCATATTGCAAAAGTGAAAGGCGCTGTCGGCACTGCCCAACTAACAGATAAAAGGATACGGGCTATTTGAACTTCATTCAACGGTGACGTTATAAGGTAATTGCTGAAATAGGTCCCCGGATTGGACATAATTCTTAGAGACTTCTCGAAGTTATTTGGAAAGACACATTACTGATTTAAATGTCTCTGGGTGAAAAAAAATCGCTTGCTTTCCTTACTACCTCACAAAATACTAGACGTTAATTTTTTGGTATATTTGATTCGAGCTTAATTCAGGTTACAACGTGCAGTAAATACTCGCTTCCTGATTTAAGAACAGAATCTCGTATTTTAGATCATGCTTCTTTTTTGTTCTTAGTATGCACTTAGGAGTGCACCATAATATCCAAAATATTGTTTCTACAACAATGTATTTTATTGTCTGAATTTTAGCCTCAGGAAAATGTATTTCCGTATTTTTATTTACAAATACTTCTCAATTTTCAAAAAAGTATTTCTGAAACGAATTGCGATACATTTTTATAAATGTATTTCAGAGTATGTTTTTTTATCTGTTTTTGCCATGCATCCAGTACTTTTATTTTAAAATAATATGGAGAGTATTTCTGACCAACCCTGGCTGTGATAAACTTTGGCGGCATATCATCGCTTTCAGATCACGTGGCCGCTTGTCCTCGTTGTGAGTGGAAACGCTGCGCTTTTTGCCCAAAGTTTTGCTGCGACTGCTATTGCGTAGAGAAAAAACAACAATTAACGCGTGTTTTGCAGGTAAGGAATGTCAAGGAATATTTCTAAGATGTATTTACTGAAAGTACAAAAATCTGGCATCTCCAAGTTAAGACGAAAGAAAGTATTGTTCCTGGCTCCATGAAAAGGATTCTCAAGGACAAAGCTCCGGGTCCTGTCTCAGACCTCAGACGCACTCGCAGCCCACCCAAGTGGTCCATGGACGAATGTCAAGTCGCCAATAAGAATGCTCAACCACCCGGACACTAAGCGCCACAATCCTATCTCCCAGGGACAGGTATGCTTGTATTTGTTCTTCAACTTATGGAGTCGAAATTTCTCAACTTTTACAACGAAGCTGTGTATGGCTAGGGTTCTGTGGATTTTGTGTGCGTCAACAGAAACTCTACGCCAGTGGTTCTCAAATGGGGGTCCGCGGACCCTTTGGGGTCCGCGAAGGCACTCTAGTGGTCCGCAAAGCCCAGCATCATCAGTCAAGTCCGGAAATAAAAGATGTACTTCCTCAGATTCTGAAGAAACATTCATATTTTCGGGTTTGTTTTCTCGTATATATGTAAATAAGAGAAGTCTGCTTCACACTAGCCCTTTGTTCTATTCATTTATTAAACCACTATCATAATTAAGTTATACATTTCCCTCCCTTCACCACGAACGGGGCCCTCCATCATCTCCAATGATCCAGAAGGAGTGCGCGGAACATCGATGGTTGAAAACCACTGCTCTACGCTCGGACCACCGCACGCGCACGCCTTCCCCGTATGAAAGATTCGATGTAAATAACCACAATAAAGCGCTGACGAACGCGCGTGCAAGATGCTATTTGCGTTATGCTTTTGCTTTAGAACAGTTACTGCTGCAGACGCCAGCATGTGCGGCGCGTGGAACACCATTCCCTGCATTCATCTTGCTGCTGGTAATTTAGCAATAGGTCTATTCAGTAGATGAGTTATCAATAGGCACCATTTTCGTGATCAGTAGACTCTCATGTAGATAATAAAGGTTTCTCGAAGATTTTCCGCTGTGCGACCCGCCTCGGCCATGTCTATGTTCGCACCGCCCATTCTTTGTCGACGTTCCAAGCACTTGCGTGCCTAGTTTCCTTTCCTTCCGCTTTCCCGGGGTGGCGGTCCCGTCGCGCGTGTCTAGTTTCCTCCGGATCCTCGAAATAATTAACACAGATCAAGACAGCAATAAATGTGTGTGCGTACCTTTCGTCACGATGACCACCGATCAAGAGAATAAATCTGTTCGTACTTTTGTTCAAACTTCTGTGTCACGTCTCTGTCGTGTTCTAAAGAGCTTCGCTGGTCATCCTCCTTCAGAGAGTAGAATGGCTCATGATTTTTTTGTGTGTCTATAACTATGTATATATATTTTTTTCTATGAAAGTACACACTTTTACATTTTAAACGGGAAAACCCAAGTTATTTCGTCCTTTCGCAGAGAAGAACGCTTACGATTACGGATGATGTGCGCGCAGTTTACATTGGCGTCAATTGATCTGAAGATCCAACATGCAAAGGCGCAAGAATTAGCTTCCGCATATGAGGCTTTCTTTAATTTGTATTTAGTTGTTAATGTTTTTGTTAAAAAAGGCCACCGGATAGTTGGACAGCGCGCTTGCTTTTTTTAAGTCTGAACAATTCCAAAGCGGCGCAAAAAGGCATGAGCAGCATCAACGATTCTACTTGGAATAAATTATGCGCCGAGAGCCCCCGAACCAAATCCGATTTCTTTTCGACAATTTCGCCTGGACTCAGTCTCGTTTAATCAGGGTCCTAGTTACTGTTTATTTTTTCTCTCGAGAATTCTTTACAAGATCCATTACGAGTGAAGTAATAGAAATAAAAATAAATAATTAAAAAAAGAGAGGGAGGCTCAGTTTCATTGGCCAGCTACCTGAATAAAATTTGTTATCCTCGACACGATGAAATCAATTTAAGAAGCAGCGTTGGCAGGAACAGATTTCGGTAGCGCAGCCATCGTATGGTTCGCTGCTCTGGGTTCACTGCTCGTAAGCCGGGCTTGCTAGAAACAGAAGCTAATGTCTCATTTTGATTTTTTTTTTGTACTCATAAAGAAAAAAAGACTAACGCAAATATCATTAAAGTCATTCCTCGTCCGAGTTTTATCGAGGCTAGTTCACAAACGAAATTGCAGGTCGATATTTTCTTGAGGCCTCAAAGAAAGGAAGTAAGCGAAGTGGAAAATGCTGACACCCTGACTGCATCTCTACTCTCTACTCTCTGGGTGCTATTGTGATTGGGAGCGAACTGGAATTAGAGGAGCGCAGTTCCTACACGAGTTATTGTTTTTTCTCGCGAGCATCTACAGTTAATTTTTATAACGTTGAAGTTTTTACTTTTTAACTGAACCAACAGCTCCTAGATTTGAATTTTAACTAAACTCGTTAGGACATTTATGAACTCTTGATTGAAAATGACTAATTATTTTTAATTAGTGAAAATAAGACATCTGGTTCGAATTAGAAACTTGTTGAGCGTCATAAAAAACCACTAAATCAGTTGTTGTTTTTTTCAGAAAATTTTGAACGTGTGAGAAGCGTAGTAGTGCACTAAATTTACCATTCGTGGAGCAGGTACAAGGCTAGCGGTTGCGGTAAGGCGCCCGCGCGATTTCTCAGTCTCTTATACGAGCCCCAACCTTGTACCTTGCACCACGAGTGGTAAATTTAGCGCACTACTACGCTTCTCACACGCTCAAAGTCTTTCTGAAAATTACTGATTTAGTGGTTTTTTAGTGACGCTCTGCAATTTTTTAAGTGGAACCGCATGTCTATATATATATAAAGGAGAGAGAAAGAGAGTATATATATATATATATATATATATATATATGGGGCAGGTTTCATTTGGATTCAGGCAACGATCGTATTTTTTATTTTGCTTCAAATTTTTACATATTGTTGAGAATGTTCCAAGAAGAACAATCCTTTTTATTTTAATGTCCTGACATGATTAGTTCCTGATAAAAAAAAGTCTCAAAGAAGCGGGAAAGAACTACGAGGTTTTGACGATTGTCGTGTGTGGTGTTTTTGAACCACTCTCAATCTCAAAAGTATTCAATAAAGAGCGCCTATATTCTTTTAGTCTGATATATAGGCTAGTGGCTAAGACGAAATTGTAACTGCTATTTATTATTTGTCGCTCCAATTTTTGTAAAATCCCCAAACAGGCCTCCGCGAACAACTGTGACCTAAATTGCGGATTTTATTTTGCGTCGACTATGTTTGGAATCGCTTTTAAAATATTACCACGTGTAGAACCTTTCATTCCCTTCAAAATTAAGCAAAGTTTATGTTTTTATCGTGTAAGAATACTGAGAAATGCATTCCGTTAGAGGTATTTGCCTTAAATTTGAGTTTTAATCCTCTCAATATGCTAAAAAAGAGCAAATGCCGATGGTGGGGTTTGACGATTTTCGTGTGTGGCGTTTTTGAACCGCTCTCAATCTCAAAATCTTCAAAAGAGAGCTTCGGTATTTTTTTTTTGTGATATATATGCAAGTCGGTAGGTACAACGACATTTCAACTACTATTTATTATTCGTTGCTTCAATTTTTGTAAAAATCCCAAAACATGCCTCCGCGGACAACTGTGACCTAAACTGCGGATTTTCTTTTAGTCGACTATGTTTAGTTTAGTTTTTAAAATAATACTACGTGCAGAACCTTTCGTTGCCTTCCACATTACGTAAAGTTTGTGTCTTAGTCACGTACGAGGACTGAGAAATAGATTATGAAACAAAAAAGGTTTTCACTTTCTGTTCAATTTCAACACGATGCAAAAAAAAATCTTTCTAACTTTTTGTGCGGGAAGGGTGTCCGTTAAAGGGGTGATTCGGCGAGATTTTGAGCTTGGATATTTGATTGTACTGTCCAATACATTTGATCTTAGAGCGCAGCTCTTAGGCACCCGTTCCCGCACGTAGCGGCGTTGGCGTGGGCATAAGCGCTATTTATGGGAACGGGCGCCTAAGAGTCCCATAAGGCAGCACTGCGCACGTTGCATGAAGGGACATCACAGACCTAAACACCAATTCAATTCCCCACTAAATTGAGCGGGGATACAGAATTGGTGTGTAGGTCTGTGACATTCCATAATGCAACACTGCGCGCGTTGCCTTATGGGACGTCACAGGCCACGGCTTCAAGAAATGCGGCTTGACGCCTCGCCGCCCCCAAACGCCGCCCCAACGTACGCTCCTCCCCCTTTCTCGCCTACCCTAAAATGAATCAAAATATTAGTATAGATATATTTCTCTCTGAAATTCTTTACCATGGACTATCGCAACATCAAAATACGGTACCTCAAAAGCTGCGCTCTAATTTCTCATTCCAGAGAAATGTGAACGTCTTTAAAATATTTGAAAGAAAAATCTTAACTTATCATTAAGCCGAGTATCGGCCAAAGCTCAAGAAAAAAAGAAAACACTAAGGCTATAACTATTCTACACCGTACAAGATAACCGCAATACACAATAAAATTTCCACCCGTAAAGGTATATCATTGTACAATACTTATTTAAGTATTAAAAGAAAAGTGCACAAAGCGTTTTACATTCAGGCCCACCACACTCAGCGTTCTGTAAATCAGATACTACGGTTAGTGCCACGCATAAAATGACAAGAACTAAAACCGGACTCGAGGAACACCACGAGGCACAGAGACGACACATCTCTCCGAGAGAATTCCAGAAAACTGCGATAATCGACAGAGCGTTGGCGCACTAGTTCCGGCTCAGTTCCTATCGTAGCAGTCACACTCACACTTAACACCTAAAAAAAATTTTTGCCTTATTAAATAAATGCTTATCCTGAATACTGCCTTTTTTATATGTTTTCCTATTAAAATTTATTAGTTTATAGTCAGCGCTCGTCCCGTGTGCTTCTTCTTCGTCCTGGCCTGTTTTTCGCGCTGTTTCCTACGATGAAGCCCAATATTTCGCACCCTCCCCTACATCTTTTCTTCCCCCTCTCTCTACCTTCCACCCCGAATACATCATTAACAGAAATAACAACAAGTAAACACACAAATAATACAAAAACAACGCAGTTCTAACATTTTGATTTTGACTAAAGGTACATAAGAATTAATTTTATTATTCACTATGTGGGTAACTTCAATTTCTCTCTTTATTTAGAATGAATTTGACGCTGGCTGCTATTATTCTCTAAAGTGATCGTGCATAATGTTTAGTTTCGATGTTTTAACCCTTTATTCCGTACCTTGTCTATTGGAGTTCACTTAATATAATACAAATGGAATAACCAAATCTGTAATATTTCCGAATTTTAATCCGCTGCATTTTGTTGGCTGGTTTTATTACTTGTCAACTCAATGTTATCAGCCTGGCGGATAATGAGTTAGAAAAGCTGCATGCCTTCAATTGCATCGTGAAGCACGTTTGCACAGATAAAGAACGGAGGGGCATGTAGACAGCTCTCCCAGTTTTAGAAGAGGTCGCCGAAAACAAAACAACAAATTACACTTCATCCCGCTCTGAGAGCTAAACATCTGAAAATGCAATCGCTTGAAAAAAAAAAAAGAAGAAGAAAATATAGATTGCAGTACTAGCACACAAAAGTCAGCATTCTTGGTTTGTACAATGAAAGCGAGAGTACATGTTCTTTACATCAGTGCACCGTTTAAATATGTGTTTAAGCATTAACAAGCAGACAACATGATGCTTATATTTCTATCTGTGCTGGTGAGCATAGGAACACGTTGCAGAGCGCGTTGAAAGAACTGTGAGTGTCTGTCCCTCGTTTATTTCTGTGTTTTTATTCTGTCTGTGTGAACTGGTGAGCTTAGACTGAGTAAACGCTGCACAGAAACAGATAGAATCTAAAGAACAAGGGTTCATTTTCTTAGAAGACATCGACCTGTGCTCTCTCATGCAGGTCATGCTTTTGTCGTGAGTGCCCGTTTTTTATTCAATTCTTTAGTGCAAAAAAAGGGGAAAAAAAGAACCTCACTAATGTAAGAAAGCACGAGTCTGTTCTTTTCAAGTCTCCAAAAGAAGCAATTCTCGCACTTTTAGTCCGCTATTTTCTCTATCGCTCTCGGGGACGCTTTCCTTCGCCTTATCGTTCCTTCCGTGTTTTCATTTTTCACAGACGGGAGAAAGCTAACTCAATGAAGACGAGCAAAGCCTTTTTTTGTTACTTTTTCTAGTTTGTTCTGTTTTTCTTGAAATTCACCCCAGCGTACATTATGCAAATGACCATTTTACGCGCTCCTTTGAAACTGAGCGACAATTTGAAATTTGCTGCCAAGACCTTCTCCTCTTTGAGGCTCTCTATACGTTTTTGTGTGCTTTTGTTGCTTCCGCTTACTCGTTTTCGCTGAGGAATCTCTTACTTCGAAGCAGAAACCAAAAGAAGCGAACTTCGCTTACATAAGCGAACTAGACGTGGCTTTCAGTTTCGTTTTTATTTTTTGCGCTATTGTTTCGCGCGAGGTCTCTTTCTATGTCCTAGCATCGCGATGAATTACAGAGCAGGCAAGATGTAAATTTTTCATGTATCACCGGTCTGTTACCTTTTGAATCCTTTTCTTTTTTTATCTTTTTTTGCTCATTTCGGCGCGATATGTTTGCTCTGTTTTCTGATATTTCAGTTTCTTTGCTCTACCAAACCAGCTGCCACTTTCGACAAGTTTGTAGTGTGAGTATTTGTATGTCGCGGCATAAAATGCCGAGTCTTTTAAGCCAAATTTTATATCAGTACTTTGGTGAAACGTTTTTCTGTGCTAAATAAATCAGTAGCAAATGGTTTATAAAGGCTGGTTACCAGACGAAGTGAACCTTACTCCATTTTACAACCCGTCTGCTTAAAGCGTACCGAATAAAATTGTGAATTGATTTTCTTGTGGGTATAAAAATCTAGGGGCGTCGTACTGATCGCAGTAGGGTGTTTGAGATCCACTTGATGTACTCTGATGCACTGGGAATATACCCTTCTCAAGACCCCGTCAAATAAGGTAGGCGGCCGTCACATCCTGGGCACAAAGTGTGAGATCGGTCCGAGTCCTCATCGAACACTGACTCAACATTCCTTTTTGATACGAGCTTAGCCAAGTTCACACGAGCGATTATGCAGCCGTCTTGTCCATGTTCAGAGCATGTTCAGGTTCATGTTTATGTGAGCATGTTAAAAGTTGTACGCGATAAAAACAACGGCCAACTTGGACAATTGGTGCAGCGGATACTACGCATGTCTCGCATTTTTCAAAATAACCTATTCACAGCACTACTTGAAAATCGCCTTGTTGTGCATTTCCGCACTATTTTTGTCTGAGCCAAGTTGTCGATGAGTCAGTTATGTGTTTCAAAATGTTTAGTCCCTTGCCCGCTATTATTTTTATTAAACCAGTTGTTCAGACTTTTCGACTTTCGTTCAGGTCCACCTCGAGACCTAGACCTTACTAATGTGAACATTTTTGCTGGCTAAACGTGCATTTTTGATACTGGGCAAGTACTAGCAAAAAATGAAAACTTTACACGCTGAAAAATTACGTTTTTATGTAAAATGCCTGGGCAATTATTTGCCTACCTTTTTAGAAGTAGGGGCCAGAACATTCCCAGGATATACATTAAAGTAGCCGAATATAAGAGCGGAATGCAAAAGAGTACGCCAGTGTTTATTTCTCCCCCTTTTGTCTGGGAGTATTGCCCTTTGCCTCGTTGCCCCCCCCCCCCCCCTTATTCTCTCCTTCCTGCCTCTATCCCCCTCTCCTACCCCTCCCGATCACATTGTTTGTGCTAAGAGGTAAAATATGTCGTTGTGAGGCGGCATGAGGTTGTAGAGAGCGTCTATACGGCAATTCCTGAGCAATCGGGAAAACGACTCCGGATATAACTTTCTTTCAGGTCATTGTTCGTAAAAATATTATTTTCAATACAAAGGTTTATAGCTCAGAGTTTACGCAATTTGCACGAGGATGGAGCTGCCAGCATCTCACGTCCAGCCTTGGGTTGAGAAATAACAATGGACTTCAAGAAGAAATAAAGTCGACTAAGGCCAAATGAACGAAAATTATGCACATCGTAGATATGTAAAAACGTTTTATTGAATAGGACTTCAGTCTTAAGAAATTTCACATTTTACGCTTGGTTCACGGGTTTCTTCAGGAGACAGGTTTCTATTTTGAAGTCTAGAACTTCCAATCAATAAGAATTTAGGTAGCATGAGGAAAAGGCCAAACAGATATGCAACCCATGAATTGCGTCAAAATGCGCGGAATATGCTCAATTATCCACCTTTGCAAGTGGGATCCCGGCTTCAACGTTTATAGATACTTCTCCAGTTCCCGAACTGCCCCTCTCCAGGCGGGCGCGACCGATCCCTAGGGACTGCGAGGGCGCTGCGATCGAAGCTTGCGCGTGTGTGCCGGCCAGGCCAGCTCCGGTTACGTGGTTGGGCTTGCATTTTCGCTCGCTGTTCGCGCTGTTTGTTACGTGATCTGTTGGTTTTCTGCCCTTCGAGTGTGTGATTGCTTTCGACGGTTTGTGATACGACGTTCGTTGTGACGTGACGTATGCACTTTTTCGCACGCAAAAAGTGCCAAGAAAACGATAGTGCCATAAGGGCCCAAAGAGAAAGGAAAAAGGCCAAGCTTGTATAGTGGAGCTTTAACTGTAACAGGCTTTGTTTTGCGCGTGATTTGAAGCCCTTTTTTATTTTTTGCGAGTTAGCAAAATAAAATTGATTGTGTTACGGCTTGTGTAATGTGTTGTGAATGAGCAGTTTCTGTAGATACTTTACTAAATTGCAAGTTGAGCAAATCTTCTAAAATAGCATAGGTAAGATCGATATATTTTGTAAGACAAAAAAGAAAAAAATGCCCAGGACGGCGCGATTGCGACGCGCAGCTTTTTTTTCGCGACATTAAATCACTACGTGCGTTCTGTGAATATATGGAATAAATTCATACCGACCGCGCGAACGATCCTCGTCTCGCTCGTTTTTATTGACGACGTGAGGCAACCAAGCATAGTGACAACCGCTGCGGGCCAAGGCTGAACCGCTTGCACGTACGTATTATTTTCGGTGTTACATCATTTGCAAGTTACCTTCTGTTCAAAAACGACCGAAATTAAAATAATAGCGCGTTACTCGCGAAATCAGCCGAGATCCCGGGCTGCAGTAGGCGTGCTGAACATTGCGCGCAAGGGAGCGGCGATCGTCCTGATGGCGCAACCTTCGACCGCAGCGCTGCGGTGGCGGGGACCGCGCCGGGCCGCCTCCTCCCCACAGGCGCGCCGAGGAGATACGGAACTGGAGAAGTATCTATAAACGTTGCCCGGCTTAACATCTAACAGCGCGCCGAAGTGACGCAGACCTACTCTCCAACCAGGGCGTTCGCTGCTTGGCGTGCAATGTTGCCAGGTGTCTCTTGCTGAAGCCCACGCCACGGAACGTTGAGAGACTCTCAAACTATTTATTAAATACATACAGGTGGCTTCGACCGCGAAATGGAAAAAACAGTTAAACTAAATACCTGAACTAGGGTCACTGAATGTTTGCATAGTACGGAAGCTCCCAAACTTCCTTTGAGAACCGAGTCGCGGCGCATCAGTCGCGATCCTCAACATGGCATTGCCTTGTGCGGTCAAAACGAAGCGCGTACAGTGTAGCGTTTGTTCTCGTGTGAGCTCTTCAATCCACGTTCCTGGCCTGTATCGACAATGGTTTGTTTTTATTAAAGATATTTCCTTCGTGTCGAGTGGTGCGTGACTTGCTCATTGCTCGTCCTTGTCTCTCTCTCTCTCTCGCCTCGAAACACACCGAAGTCGAGTGTAGGGCTTAGCGTCTGAGGCGTTGAATTTGAACTGCAGCACCAGCGCAACCGGAGCGAGCAAACAAGCCGGAAATCTTCTGTGACCCAGATTAGCGTCTCCTTGATATAAAAGAAAAATCTAGAGAAAATCAAAGCATCTTCTGTTCGGTTCTAACTCTTCGATGCCCAGAGTTGCAACTCCCGCGTACCCGCTGTAACCATGCATGGTAACGCGGACACGTTATATGCGTTTGTTGTTGTTTTGGGCAGATCCACAAGGTGGCCGACTGATAACTTCCGCCACTGGCTACACCAACCAATCAGAACTGGATTCTGTGGAACTGACGTCCGGTAAGCAGACTGTATAGAGTTCGGTACTCTGGGAACATTCAGTAACTCTAACGCGAACCAGTAAGAAACCAAAAAAAAAAGAACGAAGAAAATCTCAAAGCGCCTATCAGAACGCGCCAAAAGCTGCTTCCACATCCTCATTGCCGCCAGCCAGTGTTCCTCCGCAAAGGAAAATAGTCCGGTACCAGGGTGCGCGCGCAAACACAATGCCACGTGCAATACAAGGCCTGTGCATTGTATTCTACGTCATCATTACTGATGGTGCGACGTCATCAGTATGATGACGTCGCACCAAAGCGGCAGACGTGTCCGTCGTGGCGTCGGCGCTTACTAGCGTCGTACAGCTTCTCACAACGCGCGCGACACTAGCAAGTAGTGACGCCAAGACGGACGCGTCTGCCGCTTTGCTGCGACTCTCGCCAAGTTTCAGTGTGTTTGTCGCTTGGGGCGGGTCGGGGGTCCACTAACGATGACGTCATGCGCCGGACTTGTCTTTTAGGTGGTATCCGGAGTGCAAGTTCGTCTGTTTTCTTTGCAGGGGTTGTGGTGACGTCATAAGACAGAGCTCCGATTGGCTCCGATTGAAGATAGTGCATATACCTCAAGGCAGCTACCATTGAGGTCTACCCGCTATCTTTCCAATGGGAGCCAATCAAATCTCGGTGTCCTGAGATCACCGCAACCCCTACAGAAGAAGCAGACCAGCATGCGCTCCGCATTGGCTGACGTCTTTGGGAATCGGTTCATACTGCTTACCCGCAAGATGTACCAGACAGGTCGCGCACCTTCGTAACTCACCCTTATCCCAGCAAGCCCATCGATTCGTTGCCGGGCCCAGTACCCGGGCGCTCTTAGCCGCGCCAACGTTTTCGTCATCCAGATACCCACACGTCACAGAACTCGTCATAGCTACTGTGTTTCCCTGTTGGGCCAGGTTCACGCACCCCGATGACGTGCCCCTAGCACACCCCAACATGGCCGAAACGTTACGCCAGTTTCGGTCAAAATGGCAGCGCACAGGAGCCTCTCTTGAAAACGTGCATAGTCACAGAGTAGAAGTAGCAAAGCATGCTCTTTGAACGCCCGTCCTCCAACACGGGCTCCATGCCTTCCGCCGTGCTTTGGTACCGCGCGCACTCGGGGTGCACGAGACACCTAAGCGTTGTCGAAGATGGGAAGCGTACGCTGGAGGCGGGACAATACAGTGCCACCTTGCGGTTCTCACGTTGTCAGTGACTATATTAATAAGCATTATGTACCTTATAGAAAAAACAAAACGTTCTCATTTCCACATTTGAAAACAGAATCCTTTACCTGACAGGTCTGTGCATAATAACGATCTATTGCGATTAAAATTTTAACTAGGTGTTTATCATTTCTTGATGACAAAGATTTCAAGTGCATTCAGAATCCACCAGGCATTGCTAGCATCATCATCTACATCAACATCAGCATCTACATCATTATCAATATGAAGAGGTATTAGTTGTTTTTAGGTAGCACTGGACCAAGTCACTGCCATCTGGCATTTTCTGAATGGGAAAGAAAGAAAGACATTGGAAGAAGATGCTCAATAATATCGATGCTACCTTGTTTCAGTGACAAGAACACCTACGTAGCTGATGAGACATCAGTAAATAAGGAACAATTTGATCGGTGTCCCCGATTTCTGGAAAATATTGCAAAGAAGTGGATCGACAAAATAAAAATTCATAGCGAGACTTAGAACAAAAAACGATCTTGCGTACCGTCTTCGTAATTTGGTCGAGCCATATTTTATTTGTGCGTGCTGCATGGGGGTTTCAAGGACTAGTGAACTTGTGAACGAGTCTTATACGAAAAAGAAGAGCCGGTTATGTTGCATGCTCGTTGTTTGCAAACATTTGTGAACAGGGCGTGACATGACCAAGACGAACAACTTATCCTTGTCCCATGGGCCGTGGGCGGCAGTTCTATTCTGCAAGGCATGTATCCGCAAAATTCGGATTCAAAATAGCCTTATTTGAATCGATAGCGTTAAATAGAAAAAACGTTTCTTATCGTCTTTTTATTAGGGTTGGACCAGATTATATCACTCCGTGATTTACGGATGTTGTGTAGAACTTACTGTGCGTTCTTGGCAAGCCGTCAGACGTAGTCGGGTCGATCGATTTGTACGATACGGAGCCGAGGTCAGATTGCAGGATTGAATGGGTAGACGTGTAGGTTTCTGTCTCAGTGTCTATCCACTATATTTTTCAATCAGAACGAGCCAGTAGCAGTGGTTGCCTTGCCTAATCAAGTTATTCGAAAATTTACCGATTTGTTACGATCATGAATTTGCCTTTCAAGAAATGGAAGAGAAACTAGTAGTCGAAAGGGTACGTTGTTTCCTCGACCAATGACTACTAGACACACTCTACAACAAACGAAGAGCACATGACCGAGACGATAATTGCACCGAATTGAACGACGTCAGCTGGGGCGGAGCTTCACTGCACATGCTGCTCACTCCCTTTCTCCTTTTCTCGTCTCCTCTCTCGTACGCAGAGCACCCTCACTTTTACGACCTCCACTCACACGCTCGAAGAGACGTGTTTTGGTTGACTTGCCTGCCGTATAGCGTTCGGCTCGCTGCAATTTCCGTATCCAAATGTAGGGCGCGGGCGCCTCTTTAAGTGCAGGAAACGGTTCACGCTAAAGCGTTGCACGCTGAAACGCACATCCCGAAACCGACACTTCCGACGCCGAACCCTAGCTCCGATCGGGCCATGGGTGCGCGGGCTGCAGGAAATACGAGAGGAACCACCGTTTCTCGTTTCCTCCTAGGAAGGCAGCAAAGCAGAAAAACGAGTCCGCTTCTCGGAGGGCGCTTAGGAAAACGATCGATTACTGCCCGGAAACAAATGAACTTTCTCTCACTTTGAGCCATTTGTTTTCTGGCACGGAATATATATATAAATATACGAAGATAAATAAAGAAAAAGTCGCGGTCTTGCTCCGTCGCTTCAGTTATTTCTCAGACCGGAAGGAAAACGAGAAATCTTCGTGTGCACACAAGGACACGGAAGGCAAGTGCGGCCGAGGAAAAACTGTATGGATCGCTGTGCAAACTAATTGCTATAATGTTGCGTCTGTTTTTTGTTACTCTTGCCGCTGCAACGCAAGCGGAGGCAAACACTCAGGCTCAATGCATTTTTGTATTTCCAAATGCATCGGAAAAAAATTTCCTCAAGTATAAAACCAATGACACAAGAAAAATAAGATAAAATTTATATTAGTCACTTTAGTGTTCATAAAAGGATCCAAAATACATTATTCATGCCAGATATGGAGAAGTCATGCATTATTCCCACGAGGCGAAATGCACTAATAACCGCAAAAGGCCGAAATGTCTCTCGATTGTATTTCAGAAGCGCCTTTTCTCCTCATCAAGCGATGACACAGGTAATACCCTAACATGCATCCTAATAAGACGCCAGCTCTAGACGGGAGAGCGTCAAGAGATTGCATAACTTTTTGTGCTCTTAAAACGAAAGCGCGTATAGATTACATTAAACTGAAAAATTGTACGATTATTCAAGGAATGGTATGTATTACCTAGCCAACTGAGGGTCGAGTCTACGCCACGACAGAGGCAGCCGGCAATGTTCAGTAGGACTTGCGATAGCTGTTGGAAACGATACAGAAAACTCTCACAAATACCTACATGTATACAGTGGGGAAATTCAATCGAGGAAACCCATCACATTATGTTACTAGCCTTAGCCAATGAGAAGGACCACCTGCCCACGCTTCAACCTAACTCCTTCTAATGCCGAAATGCGCTTTTACGAATTAAGGTCTTAAAAAAAATCATGCACGTGACGCTTAGTCATGACAAGATAAAAAAAAAGGCTTTTCTTGAATGGGTGCTGTGTGGCAAAACTTTCCGAGTTCAACCCTGCCAGGCCATTCCTTACATAAGCATTAACCTGGAGTGCCTCACGACAAAGGATTATGTCCGCAGTGAACTTGAATACGATGAGAGAGATGAGTGAGTTGAGAGTGAAAAACGGAATTGTCGTGTTGCAAAGTTTAACTATGCTTTCTAACCTCTTAGTCCTGTATTCATGTGAGCATTGTCCGCAGCGCTCACGACATACCGTCCTCATCCGCAGTCCGCCTTTCCTCTTTTTGTTCCGCCGCATCACAAGTTGTAGCGTTATCTTTGCAAATTTAATTGCCGTACCATTTAGAAAATGTCCAAGCCTTGCATTTAAACGGCTCAGAAAGGTTTTTTCTTTTGTTTCTTTGCAACAAGTGTTAATATTAAAATACTGAATTAGAATATTTGCGCAAGTTTCGATAGTGAACGCATACTCACCGTGATTAATAAAAATACCTCCAAACCTGCCGAAAACGAGACTATATATTAACTTGACATTCGCTTAGATTGTCAGAACAGTAGACACTAAAAGGGGGCCTCTTGAGTTGAAGTGATTACAGCGCTAGCCGCCTATGTTTGCACATAATTTCCAAATAGATCGCCATCACCTACTGAATCCAATTTTCTTCGGTGATTTTAGTCTTTCACAATGTTCCTGGAATCATCAAACCGCTGCAACTTACGTATTCTCCAAGCAAAAGGCACAGCAGCTGCTTATTTCGTGAACCAATTTTATACTAATACTATAACCTTTTGTACTCTGAAAGCAGAAATAAAAAGGGAAAGAAAGAGAAATTGAGATAAAGGAGAGAGATAAACTGAATTACAGAAAATAAAGCATGGTATGCAGAGTGTGGCAACTCTTAAAACGTCTTCTTGTGAAGGTACTCGAGAAGAACGCTTGTGGTGTCCTATAATGTAGGTGACAATAGCGACAATTATTTCTAAAAATAAAAAAACACCTGGTTATGCAAGTAACCGTACCAATTGCTTCTCATTTGCTCCGTATCGAGCACATTTCTGAACAACTCACCTATACCGGCTTTTCTGTTTATTCATCCACCTCATACCTCATGAGGTGCAATCGGATGGTGCCTGGACAGTCTACCAACGTCATAGTATAGTCTCCGGATGGGTCGGCGCCAATCTCGTTCCGAAAGCCTGGCTTGGACCGGCTGTAGAGACGGCCTGACAAGAAAAGGAGGTCAGAGCTGTCCCCAATGTATCCAGATTATCATCCAATCTCCATTATGGGAGTCGTCAGGCCGGACCTGGTTCAGTGCTCTCGCCTTGGCCAAATGAAGCCCGCTAATATGCAGCCAGTCCGCTCCATGCATTATGCATGGGTTGCGGTGTTTAAATCACTCGAATTATGCGGGACCAAGATGATGTTCGGGATCGAAATAAACGCGACTTTGGGGTGGCGATCATGCAGTATTCATTATCGCCTTAATGTCTTTGGCGCAGCTGCACTCTCTGACTCGGAGTAGGTCGCTGCGTTATTTGCTTGGGATTACGAACTAATCCCTGATGATGGTTACATTCGGGAGGGTTTATCTATCCTTAGCGGCGCTGTGACCCACTATGCTTGAGGCTGTTAACGAGTTAATACAAGACGCGCAGCAAACAGCAGCCGTGCCTGGGGCGAGTCCCTGTTCCCCTACACCCAAACCGAAGTGGGCTGCATCTTTTTTATATCCTTTAATTATTGTTTCTTGCAAGATTAAAGTGATACCAATTGAGTGTGTATTTGAACACATTGTGCTTAACATGAACTACAGAAATGTGGCACGTAATGAGGGCGCGGAGTTTTGCTGTCTTACGGATCGTCTGATAAGGGTATCCGCTCAAAGTATATGAACTGAAAAGAATTAAACCGGCATGTTTGTAATTGCGTGCGACTGTACGCCATTCCCCCTACTGTCGACACAACCCGACACTTCGTCGTTTTGTCAAACCTGCTAGCGTCGCACTATCTAAGTCTGTGGCAAGATATAATTATACAGTAATCCAATTAGAAATGAATTCGCATTCCTTTGCGACCAAAACGTTTCTTCTGCAAATGGGATAACCAGCAAATTTGTTTTGGGGAGGTTATGGAAACATTGTAGATTTTTTTATATGCAGAATTACTTTTTGGTTCTGAAACTTGAGATGCTTTAGTTGGAGACAGGTTCAGAATCCAGTATAAGTTCGGTCTTCAGAACGCAACATTGCATTTTACCAAACTTTGACTCTGCGTGCACGGAAGTGTTCTCAAAGGCGTGTCACCAGTAGTGTTCGCATGTATACTGCTGACCTGCTATAGTAGGTATCACACATTTTGCTCTCCTTCCTTTTATATAATTTTACTATCCAACTCTTACTGGGACAAAAAGAAGGCACCTTGGATTAACTGCTTTTTGTGTAAATGTTTCTCACCCAAAAAATGCCGCTCTTGTTATTGAAGTAGCTTCCATAGGTAAGAAATTCGGCTTCTAGTATTTCATTCGTGGGACCCATGAGAAAGTAAGCGATGCTCTTCAAAGCGTTGAAAAGACGGACTGTAATCAGGGTTGACACGGTCGTTTTAAAAATATATTTCCGTGTCTTCCTCTCCCTCTATTCTTTCGTTCCGTTCTAAAGTTATAGCTACTGTTATTTTTCCTATATCTAACGATACTAATGTCCCTGAGCTGACTCCATGCAGGCGTGACGAGTCATCCTGGTACACTACGCGCCAGCGAGACGTCTCATAGTCATTCATTTCAATTTACTTTCGTGCCTAAACAGAGCGAGCTTCGGCGGCGATCATTCTTGTCGCGCAATCGCGCTCGTGCTGGGCAAGCCTCGTTCCGGGCATCTTACTTTTGCTCGTAGCTTCGGCTTCCGTCACACATTAATTGAAGCGAACTCCCTGTTAGAAAACCATTCAATAAACGCAAGAAAACTGAAAAAAATACATATATAAAAAACGCGGCCTCCTGCCGGCTCGATCCCCCCAACTGGCCTACCGGGGCTGCGTCATAAACACGCCGCTGAAAAGCGACTGCCAGTCGAAGATAAGAGCCGACAAAGTAAGGAAGGCGACCCTATCGCCGGGGGGCCCCCACCGCTCAGACAAAACAATCAACCGAGAAGCTTTCTCTCCAGCCGAGAGTTTCTCGCCGCCACACTTCGTCTCACCGTGACTTGGCAAAGAACGAACACTACAAAGCTTTCGAGCCAATCGCATGCAGTGACGGGTGCAGAAACACGTGACAGCCCTTACCGAAGCTAAAGGGGCAAAAGCGTGACCCGAGCAGTAGGAGAAGAGAGGAAGGAAGAACTCCCCTCTTACCCGAACCCTCTTTTGTGTCTGAGACGTCGCCTTTCTGCCTCTAAACGACCAGCCCGTCATTCGAAATTTATGCAAAAGCCGCTTTCCTCCTCTTCTCCCACACGTGACTTTGACAGCACTGAGCGCCACTAATAAGATAGACTATAGTCACGTGCCTCCCTTTGAGGCGCTGATTGGGTCACTGTCGCCGTAGCCTTCGCCGTTTGCCGGGTTACGGAGAGATGGGGTGTAGCACCTGACCGCTCGCCGACGCTGGCCGCCTACTCTCGACGCCCGCGCGAGCTCCTCCATAAAGTGGGCCGTCCGCAGTGCATCGTCCGGTACACCCTCTGATATTGGCCTCGGCGATCTCCCCAGGGGAGCGCATGAGCGGTACCGCTGCCTCGGAATAGCCCGGGACCACTGGGGATTGCGGGCCTTTCAAGGAGCTTGTTTATGTGGCTGAACCCTCCACTTGCTTTCGACGGACCATCGGTTTCTCCGCTCGCATTCGTGGGGAGGGGTCAGTTGAAAACCCGTGGCTTTGTGCGCGGCCGGGAACCGGGAGGAGTCGACGTTCAGTCTTCCGGAGGGGACTGGGCTGTGTGAGATTTCCGCAGTAATGTTTTTTTATCAATGTGTGGAGAAACGTAGGGAGAGAAGGAGATGAGAGCCTCACGGGGACGTCAAAACGCCATGCTCCGATTGGAATGATTAGTGGGTATACCCAGAGCCACTAAATAAGCTGCGCTTCAGAGTTACGACTCTTCGGGCATCTTGGCCTTAAAATCATGGTTGCCAGTTATCTGATGCTTTATCTGAAATCGCAGGAAACGATGTTACGTCCCCAGAACTGTTAAAACGTTTCGCGACAGAGCAAAATATCATCACCTGAGCTTCCTAACACGGTATCTAAAGCTGAGGAAGTCGAAGTTCGTAATTGTGACGATCGGCAGTTGCGTCTGCTCAGTACTAAGCACCAAGATGGCGGCGCCCACAACAATATCGGGTAACAGAGTGCCGATATTCTAAGTATAGATCATTTAGTGGCCCCAGGTCTACCCAATAATTATTCGAACCAGAGCATAACGTTGTGACGTCGCCGCACGCTCTTGTCTCCTCCTCTCTCTATAGGCTCCTTGCACTGACGTCACATTGCATACTTTTGACCACCATGTAAAAGAGAGAGGAAGCTGCTTTTGTAAGAATTTTTTGAGTGACAGGTTAATCTTCTATAATCTTCAGGGAGGAGAATAGCGACGCCTGTGCAAATCCAGGAGGCACAAAGGAGGATCCTGATAAGAGAGAGCTCCTTCTTTCCATTTTCTCTGGAGGGCATAGGTAATGACGTCATGTGCAAGCCACGTATTAATTTTCTCGGCGCATGACCGCCTGAAAGTGTCGGCCGTGGTCAACGCGTGGTGCGAGCGTCCGGTTGTCGTCACTTCACTTCGTTTCACGTCAAGTCCATTCGTAGCCGACGTTACGAGCTGACAAGACCAATCATACGGCGTCGAAAATGCAACGTCATTGTGTTCGTCGTGTTTCTGTACGTGTTCTGTCATCGCTGGAACAATCATAAACAGAAAAGTACTAATGACCCTCAATTTTGACGCTTCTTGATAAATTCCATTACCTCGTAGAGTCGGCTACGTCAGGACGTAAGTTGAAGCAAAGTACAGAATCACGACGGTACAAGGTGACGCTTTTAATGGCAGGTTACGCGCAGGGTTCCGCTAGCTAACATCGTCGTCATAACTAAAAAGAATAGCGCGGATTCAAATTATTACAATCCTTGCTATTGACTGTCAGCAACCGTGTTCGGGAACTTGCTTCTGATTGGTTGGTAATAGAGGTAACTTGAAATGGCCACCCTAATTCAGTTGCGTCTCAAGTTATGTCTATTAACCCACCGCCATACTTTCCTTTTCGCTTTCCGTCTCTTTTCCTCCTCTTCCTTATCAAAGAAACCTCCAACTTCAAGATATATACACGGCGTGTTGAAAGTTGAAAAAATTTGTTGTTTTGTCCATCCTTGTGTCTATATTTTTAATAACGCCTAATTGCATCCGGCATGCTCAGCTTCTACTTAGTGAGAATACAAACGCACGTAACGTTTGCCTGTGTATTAGACTGACCAAGTGCCGCTTCAATGAAACTGCATCACTATAGAGATACAATGTACCCTAAAGGTCCAACTGGCGCTAGTGCCCTACCCAATTTCCGGAATTCAAATTGAAGCAGACAGCAACCAGTCCAAGTTTGCGCAGGTGCTTCTGTGCTCTCCTGTGAAAAAGTGCGCGTTGATTTTGTCTCTTCGCCGGAAAATAACATGGAACACTTTTGGCATTTGTATTGTAACGAATAGTATGTGTTTCTATTAACAACGTAAACGTGTATTTGTCTTAGTTATAGTGTTTTTCTTTGCCGGTGAACGATGTTATACTTCGCTATATTTCAGGCCCAAACCTGTGTCCCACAGGAAAATTATGTGCATTGTTCAAGGTGTGCTAGCATTCCGATGGCGTTATTATATTGCTAATATGCCAGCCACATTTGACACTATATATAAATTACCCCGTCACGCAACTTTACGAAAGGTTGAAAACACTCAAAACAAAGGGAATGAACTACGTGGGCTAAGAAAGATCTATTTTTTTAATATTTCATATTTCGGGCAGTTTTATGGGGCATCTGTTTTCTGGCTTATTCCTATTTTCAATACCTTTGATCATGCGGGTGATGTTTTGAACAGTACAACAAGCATCTTCGCACATACGCATGAGCGGAAAGAATAGCATGGAACATATGTATTGCAAATCATACTACAATTTCTTGGCCTTCATTTTCTCTCGTCTATGTTAAAAAGCTAGTCACTGATGTAGTGTTACTGTGCAATGTTTGACGTCTTTCTTGACTTTCCAGAGAATTACCATGAAGGGAAAACGTTGATGCCGCGTTCATGCTAAATGTGTCAAACAATGCGCATAAGTTCATGTATGAAGCTATATTACACTCTTAATCTGGGGCCACCTAGGGAGCCACCTATAGCCGTGACAAATGAGATCCAACTTGTCACGGCAAATTTTGGGGCCACCTAAAATTGCCAGCCCGTTTGCCGTCCCTTTTTAGGTGGCCCCAAAATTTGCCGTGACAAGTTGGATCTTGCCGGCCCGTTTTTTAGCTGGCCCGTTTTCTAGCTGGCCTGTGTACTAGGTGGCCCGTTTTCTAGGTGGCCCATTTTCTGCTGGCTATAAAAAATGTCCTGTCGACTATTTCCCCGCAGAGTATCTCGGAGGGTCCAGGACTGTGATGCACGAAGAAAGCCAGGCGAATGAGAAGTACAGGAAACTTTCACCGTAAAAATGAAGCTGTGACGTGGCACTGAGCCTGACGTCTTCTTGTAAGACGTCATGCACATAGTCACGTCGCAACTTTATTTTTGAGTCGCAAAATATATTGGAAAATCATTACCAAGCTCAATTTGTATACTTTAGCGATTCACTTCCCGAGTGCTCTAGGGGAAAGTAAATATACAGGAATTGTTTCAAGGGCAAGGCCGATGGATTCTAAACATTTGAAAGAACAGTGGGTCCGCAGGTATACAATCCATTTATTTGTTTAAATTAGATGCAGAGCTGAAGATACAGGTGGTGCTTTGTTGTAATAAATACCACATTCAAACAATAAAATAGAAAAGTATATGAAAACTTGTGTCACTTGCTGAAACTTTGGTGGAAGCATGGCCGTTGCTTTCAGTTGACACACTTGGTGAACTAGGACCCGCCGCAGTTGAAGGTGCGCTCTCCGAGCCAAGTGTGTTGCAGTCTGCCGGAGCTTCGTGCCACAAGACGGGTCTCCGCGGCACGTCCGAAGGCCAGTTGCCTCTGTCGTCAAGGCATGATGCTGCTGCGATTAAGAATTTTCAGCATTTTATTATAAGAGAATAAGGGAGAGAGAACATGTCTTGTATCTTAATTACGTTTTAAAATTTAGCAAACAGCTGGTTTTTTAGAAAGTAGCTTGCTGGATGTTAGAGTCTATACAGATGTTGAGTCATCGGCCACAAACATGGCCGCTAACAAAACGTTTATTCGTGAGCTCTGCGGAAAACAAAATAAGCGAAAACAAATTCGCCAATTAGATAACCGCATTTGCTCTCGGCGGCCATGCTTGTGTTTAGTTACTGGACATTAAAAAGCAGTCTGACGTCATATGAATAGAGCTTTGGTGGCAGTTTGCAGAGTGGGAACAAAACAGTAAATTTCGACGCCACCAGGAAGGGGAGCTGAGGCTGTCCACTTGCCAGGATCTACAGGTTCATGGCTATATCATACAGGCTGTGTCATGAAACACCGACTAAATCGTTTGCTCAAAAACTACACGTCGCACATAAACAGCTATTTTTGTTTAATATGAAAATTCATAAAATTTGACGTTTGGATAATTATGGTGTCAAAGATTTTGAATAATTAACTTTCTGTAATTACTAAATTTAAAAGTATGGTCAGGTCAGGGTAAACACCTTGCTAAACTGCGTCAAATATTGTAAAACAGATAGTTTGACTTTTTTCAAAAATATTGTTTAATACAATACATTTCCTAAATTCAGTTAGCCTAATAAAAGCTTATTCTTAGAGTGTCACCAAAAAGTTATACTGCATTACTTAAGATGTAGGGAAATGGAAAGGAGTCAGGCATGCTACCTCCGATAAGTTGGAAAAGGTTAGTTTCCGCCTTAGACGTTTCAATTTCTAATAACATGAGGACAAAAATGTGTGCAACTTGCGGTTCGCGCAGTTGCACCAACACAAATCTTTTTTTTTATAAATAATCCAAATTCGACCCTAACTTTGTGCCTGAAATAAGATCTAACATGTATACTTCGTTACATCATGAGCACAAACTTATAAAAAATTGGTAAGATTTCTGCGTAAGATGGTGGACAGCGACAGCTGGAATGAAGCCATCTGAGACACAGCCACCCGAGTATATTCTCTTTGCTCGGGCGTGCGTAGAACGCCTGCCTGTCTTTCTCGCTTCCGAGCGCGTACCGATTAAAGCTCAACATGCTTTAAAGCAATCAGTGTGGCACCCCTTCACTGCGGACAGCGGTACTTCGTAGGCTGCGACGCGGTGGGCGGAGACTGTCCTCACATGTCACGCTTGGACGTCTAGCGCAGGGACGCGAGTCTCCCCTGAAGGCTCATTCACACAGAAAGAACGTTTCGGCCGACGTCGACGGTCGCGTGAGCAAAGAAGGGTGCACGCACAAGGACAAACTTAGTGTATTGTAGATGTTACATTCATCATCAATTTTAGTATAAATGTTCCTTGTGTGGCCGTCCTCCTTTGCTCAACGCGATCGTCGACGCCGGCCGAGACGCACGACTATATACCTCGGACGGCAAGCTGATGAGTGCGCCGTATACGCCGTGCTCTATCGGCGGACACTTCGGCAAGAAAAAAGCACCCCCTATAAACTATTTACACCTTGTCGCTGGAAAATGCTGGTGGCCACCGTTGAGGCATAACCGGCTAGCTTTATTTGCCTCAGCTTACCATAGGCAAACCGTAAGGGCTGCGACTGTGACCCGAGAACTTTAAAAATTGTCACCCTCCACGAGTGCTTGTGCGCATCCGAGCCGGCGTCAGACGCGAAGAGTCCGCGCTTGTAGCCGTTGTGGTAAGTCCATGCTAAGGTGAAATGAAGTAAACCTGTTTTCCGCTTTCCACCGGCGACGCCAGCCGGTATCCGAATAATATGAAAAGAGGTGATTTCAAACGTGCTTCTTAGAATACAAAAATATTGTGTATAGATACCTGTATCATCCAGGAGAGGGTCCAAGATGTCCTCTGTTAACGAGAACAAAAGTTACTAGTTAGGAACTCTTTCAACACTTGACTCTATTCCGTTATTAGCCAGTGAGCTACATAATTACCCAGTCGGTTGTGCTGAAGAGGACTGTGCCCGCAGTAATAGCACCAGCCAAGTTGGCCCAGAAGTGGTGATCGTGCTGGTCGTGCCGCCAGATCAGCGGGCCGTGTGAAGCCATCGAATTCACATGTTCCGTCATGGTTACACCGCCCGCCTTTGATATCCTTCGGCGTGAGCATCCTGAAGAACTAACTCACTGTCCCGCGGCTTCGGCGCACACTCTAACATAGGCTTCCATCACCATGATAAGAAAACAAACGTCACCCGCAGATGCTTCCGATTAGATTCGTACTTCGTACGTTCAAAATTCGTCGTCCTTGCACAACGAGAAGAGAAATGCGCTGGCTGCGCCCGCGGGGCACGCTGGGTGGCCGCAACTGCCGCCATCTAGCGGAGAGCAGAGTCTTTTTTTCCCGCTATTACGCGCATAGCCGGCCCGTTTTTGCCGGCCCTGCACAAACGGGCCGCCAAAAATTACAGGGCCGCCTACGGAGCCACCTATATAGCCATTCGCACCATCAAAGAGGGAAGGGGCGAACAGCAGCCGTGACGTTGTACACGGCAACTTTGACGGGGCCGGATCAGTTCGCGGCTAAGTCCTGAAAACGTTGAACGTCACGGCTATGGCCGTGACGTTTGCCGGCCCCAGATTAAGAGTGTAGCACTGTGTTTAATGCAAGGAATAAAAAAACTACTTTAGCCGAACAACCTTTTCATTTGCGTGATAGATAAATGTTCCGGGCTATTTATTACATTATGATTATTCGTAATAATTGCTCTTACAATCAAGCACAGATAGAAAAATGCACCCGCTTTTCCCTATAGGAAACATAATGGGAACTCAATTTTTGACTAGTTGCAGTCTCCTTCAAGTTGCAGCAGTACAGCTGAATCTCTAGCGTACATTATAATAACTCATATGTGCAAGACAAAGAATACAAATACTGGCCAATTAAAACAAAACAAAATACCCTTAAAATGGAATCGATGGAACGGTATGAGATAAAATGAGGTTATATCGATGTTTCAGCATAACGGTACTTCAGCCTTATGTTGCCGTGGTAATAAGAACTTCGTTTACGTTCCGAGATAAAAGCATGCTTTTAGTGTAAGGCTTGTAGAAATAGTAGGTGCTGAAGAAAGTCAGCCATCTGCTTTAAGTGTCTTATTTCTAACTCTTTTTGTCGATGTTACGACCACTGAAAAGCACGGCGAAAGGGCCCAAGCATGCACCTGATCTCACAACACTGCTGTCTACTTCCGCCTAATGAAGTTCGTCTACTATTTTATCCGGTACTATGGCAACGAAGCGTGTCCTGAATAGAGGCATAGGATTGTAAAGCGTCTGAAGCCGTCAACAGCAGACGCCATGTTTCGAATATCGTCTGCTAAGGTGGACGCGGCAGTGATAACCCAGAGCCTTATATAGAGGGAGTTTGGCCATTCATTGGGATGTATAGGAGGAAAATGAAGAGGCGCCATTGGCCGAAAGCAGGCTGGGCGCGTTTCAGGGCGTCTTCACAAATTGTAATGTGGCCAACCAGAAGCCATGAATACTACCATGGCGGTAGTCGCGAAAACAAAAATGAATAAGTGCGTCCGAGTAACTCTCGGTGACTGAAAATAAGGTGCACGTCATGTTTCGATCACGCTTATGCAAACTCACGGTGGAAGACATGTAAAGATATAGAACATATAAACGGCGTGCGCGACTAGCAAAACGATCGACGTAATCCGTACGTTAGGTGCCGAGGGCCAGGAATCGCCGTCCGAGCGGTCAGACTACGACCTAGCAAAAGAGAGTTCGAGCGGGACATTCGTTTCTTACATCTTTTTGCATGATCATAATTTGAACATCATGTGCAGCATGTTTTCAATCGTGAAGAGTTAACACATTTAACCTTACGCACTTATTAAAACTGTTTCTCGCTACAACCGCTAGGAGGTTATTTTCGTCTTCTGGTTGACCGAGACAGCGTGTCAAGCCCTCTATCAGCGTCTGGAGCACACCTTAGTTCTGCCAGCTCCTCCATTGACCAAACCCTCTCTAAATACGCCTAAACTCAAGCCATTTTGTCAGAAATAAAATAAGGTTCCTTCATGGCGTTAATATACTCAAATAAAGCTTTCGTTTATATAGTTGATTAAAGAAGCTTGAGTGCACTATTTTTGATAGCACTCTTTAGAGTATGGAATATGTCCCAGCTTCTGCCCACTTAGTTCTTCCTTCCCAAATTACAGAATCCCTATTTCCCACAAAGTAGAATCTATTGCGGTGAAAAGAAGAAGCTCGGAAGGGTGATGCAGTTCCGCGGGCATAGTCATTCCTGATTTTATTTTGTATTTAACAAAACATGACGTTTCAAGCCGTCTGATCGCGCTCAATTCTCCCTACCAATGGCCGAAGGAACGCCGAATATCTGTGGCCGAGGAGCTGCATTTGAAAATAAGTTAGGCTGGTGTTGTCGTCAACACCATTAACGGGAAAGCTTAAATGAAGCAACGACACACACTAAAAAAAAAAAACCACACACACACACAAAACTGTTTGTGTTGATACACAAATAGTTTACGATTATTAATACGCAGACCTCGTGTTGCGAAATCGTGGATAGAGCCGTGCTCGGTGATCCGAAGCCGCCCCTGTCAGAACCAGTCGTCCATCGCCGCCTCAATCTTTGAAAGCTTATCCCGAAAGCTTGGACGCCGCCGACGCTTTCCTTCCCTCCTCCCGTAGCAAATTAGACGTCGAGAATTTCCTCCGCGTCCACGATGAGATAGCTTCAGAGGGCAGTGTGTTTGTTGTGGCGCAAATCCGGGGCCAAGATGTCTCCAGAGGGGAACCATCATCCGTCTTGGACGACCTCTTTCTCTCTACTACTTCCCGCCGCTATGATTAATGCCAATGTTTTCGGCGGTCCTCAGAAAGAACGTACGCCGAGTATAAAAAGAAATGAGCTTCGCCGGATAGGGTTCGGTAAATCCGAGGTCCCGCGCCGACCCCTTTTTAGCCTCTGCAGCTTCATCGATTCGCGTCTACTCGGGGTCCGTCCCTGTTTGTCTCCCCATCGACGTGCCTTTGTTTCCACGTCACGAGTGCGTGTGTGCGTCCGGGCTCGTCGGGGTTTCGTCCGGCTCCGCGACCGGACGGATTCCTCGCGGCCGGCCTGCTGGCGCACAATGGGCCGTGTACAGCGGCCCGTCAGCTCGAAGCAGCCAAGCGCGCTCTTCTGCTTCTCTGCCGGCCGCCGTCGTCTCGATGGTTCGTGGCCGCTGTCGGGGACGACGACGACGAGTCGCCGTCGTCTCGGCAAGACCCACCGTCCTCCTCCCGGAACTTCCGTTGGGCCGCTCGAAGTGGCGTCCGCGCAAGTCGGAGGAGATATTGGTTGGGTGCCAGCGATTGTCTCTTGCCTCGCACACTCGCTCGAGCCGCGGTAAACATTGCTAATACATCGTACAAAATGTAGTCTGCGGAGTACTGTCTGGGACGTGTTTATTCCTCGTAGGACGGCCCTGTTGCATTGGTCATGCAGAAACTGTCTGTGCAGCATGCTCAAAGCCTGTACATGTATGAAGCAAACATGGTTCAAACATGCTCGGGGTGTGTCCGCAAATAATTCTGACATGTCTGCATTGAACACTTTGTCTTTTTTACGGCACGAGTATGGCGTATGAGCAGTGTAAATGCGGTTGAAAGAACGCTAGGCAGCGAGTCCCGACTGTCGAAAAAGGCTTAGGCGATCATTACTATACGTTCTGATAACAGTCTCTAAAGTGACAAGCAAGGTCAGCGTTTTATATTTTGGCATAGAGTTGTCGTTTTCTTCGCCGTTTCTACAAAACAAAAAGCACCTTTCTTGTATGGCCAGGGAATGTCAGCATTCACCGTTATCCCTTCGACATCGAAGTCTAAATTCTAAGGGTCGTTCATGGCAACATAATGTATGATATAAACGGTCTCCAAAAAGCTTTCGAAACCGACTGTAATCGCCGTTTAGTGTTTAGCATTTGGAAAAAAAAAACTGACCGTGTTAATATTTCAAACACACAATCTTAGGAACCCGTCTGTCAGTGATAAAGCCACACAGTATAATACAAGCGCTAAGAGCACTCATACGCATTGAGTGGCGTACACGGAATGCGAATAGTGTTTCATGCACAGGTGCGCAGATACCAAGATCGTTTCACTAAATAGCGCCACGGGAATGCGGTAATTTTATTGGAGGAGCAGGCTGTTGGATTCGTGCACATTAATTCACTGACCAACCACGTCCCGCCTTTGCTCCGCTAACGTTGAGAGGTTTCCGGCAAGGTTCTTTTATTGAGTATTTGCGTCACTGGCATCGTAGATTATATCTCCTGGTACCCGAAAAACAGTCGAATTAAAAGTCAACTTACAACATTATTTTCAATACTGGATTAAAGCTAGTTCCAGGTTTTCTATTTATTTCTGCTCTTATTCTCTCCTCCGCTCACCGGATGTGGAAGTTGATCTGCGAAAAATCCTGACGTTCTTAATTTTAAGAGAATGCTCTTGCAGGTTGGTTTTTTGTGTAAGCGTAAGACGAGTTTCACGAAGTAAAAAAAGAAAAAAAAAAAACTTAATTTGATGCACGGGGGTCACGTATCGACAAGTTAGGTACTGTTACAAGAAAGCATCACGTATCGCTACCAGAGAACAACCTCTCGCCAGTCTTCCGAATGACTGCTATCACGTCTTGTTCGCCGTCGATTTACTCGCACCACCTCCCCTCAACTTTCGAACGAGGATCGTTGAAGGAAGAAGGAATGGCCGAAGCTCCGCCGCACAAAGACGAAAGGGAAGCGATACGAACAAGACTGTGCGGAACCAATCAACTCGTCCGAACATAACGCGAGCACAAAAGGAACGTCCATTGCAGGCGGCGCCTCTTCGAGCAGCGCGCATGCGCGGGCTTGACGGCCGTTGGCTTTGCTGTCACGTCCTGGTCACGTGACGGCGGGGTGAAGAGGGCCCGCCACCGCGGGGACAATGCCCCAGATTCCGTGCAGAGGAAGAGGCACAAAAGAGCAGCGATTGCTTCGATCTGGCTTTGTGCCGCGCCGAGGAGACAGCCTCCGAATGTCCCCGCAAAGGGATCCTTTGAATTTCTTGGGCAGTTTAATTCCGAGCGGGCCCCAGAGAAATGAGCTGCGCTTGATGGCGCGTTTGGATGGCCCTCCATTCTTGCTGCCGAATGGACTCGGCGTCGAGTCGCGGGGCTCGGCTGGCCGCGGCACGGCGCCGTTTTAATTCCCTCCCGTGTGCTGCCTTCGTTTTAGGAGAGAAAGAGAAAGAGACAAGGAGACGAGAACGAATTACGCGGAAAGGTGCCCCATCATAAGTGCCATCTTATTTGGCCTTTTTCGTGCTAATAAATATATTATTTGTGTTATTGCAAGTCTGTTACCAGCGGCATTGAGGAAGTGTAGGTAAAGTGGCCATTTTTACGGGACGATTAGGGCTGGCAATATTGAGCATCCCGTGGCTCATTTTTTTTTTTGAGAATACCTCATTCGGATGGCTTTTGCGGCGGAAGGCAAGAAGGCAAGGCACCTTCTGCTTTATACCACCCCTCCCCCCCCCCCAAAAAAAAAAAAAGAAGACAGAAATAAACAGAGAAAGTTATATTTTACTGAATAATTTAAACGTACGTAATGCACTTGGGCCGCTCAGTCGTTCACAAGATTCACCTAACGCAGTTCATTTTTTGATAGTGGAGTTCTCAGTCTCATTTGGTTATTAAAGAGACACTGACAGGGTATTTATGCTCGCCAGGTTTTCTTTTTTTTTCTTCATGTCTGCATAACATATGAGAGCCAAACTACCCAGAACACGATTTGTGGCTCGAAATTCGTTTTCTTTCCGCCCGAAAACCGCCAATCGAGAACTGGGCGTTTTGGGTCGCTCTCACTCTCTTCTTTGTTTTGACGTGCCGTTTTCTATGGTTTAGACACGACCACCAAATTTAATCAAAGTTGTGGGCCAACGAGGGCAAGCACGCAATATTTAAAAAAAAGAAAGAAAGGATATCCATTTTTGTCGCTTTTAAAAAACTGCAAAAACATTAATTAAACGAAAAAAGTTACACAGCCACGTGACTTCCGGTTCTCTCTCCTCCTGTATATTTCTTCTTCCTCCCTTGTCTAGTTTCGGTTTCAATTTTGAGCAGTTCCGTTTTTTGACTTTATCATAAATATACGTGACGCTCTAGCAAAATATTGATTGAATAGCCTTCTTGTACTATATTGAATTGGTTGAAAAAAAAACGGTTTTTGGGGAGTGTTAGGATACCTTTAAGTGGTAAAATTAACAAGCATGAGTTGAACTTTCGAATTGAAGAACTTTTGACATGTTTCAGACAACGCATGAAAACTGTTCCCAAGATTTCAATATTAATTTATTTAGCTTCGTCCCCTCAACTCCCCCTCCTCCTATTTCACTAAAGACGAAATAATAAAACTATCAATGACGGTACATGTTGCCACTCCAATCCTTTTTATGTTTGTTTCTTCTACATAATTTACGAATGTGCAGCGCAATCTGTTAGGTCAAGAGCTTCCAATCTAAATTCGTTTTTTTACCCCTTGGATTCAGGATTGCCACATTCGTTAAGCGATGTCCAGCGCCTTTCCCCGCATGATTCCTTTTAAGAACTCTCTCTTTTCAGATCAGTAGCAGAAGTGGGCAACGTGCACCTTCCGATCGCCCGAACATTGCTCGGCACCAAAAAGTGCTTCCTCCGCCAATCCGGCTTCGGGTAGCGAAAGATCAGGCATTGTTTCGGAGACAAGCGCTGATGCAATTCCACTCTTCCCCATATCGAGTGGTCGAAAAAGGGGAGAGACACTTCTTCCTCAGTGTTGTTTTGGGGGCGTCAGTTCCCTCACAGTGAGCCCAGATTACAGAGTGTTTCCATCTGCTCGAACGTGATCACGTTGTTTATATGCCACGTTTGCACTATGAGTGAGCTGCGAGAAGGAGACGAGAGCGTCTATCGTCAACAAGCACCTCCGTCTCTCCGTCTGTTTTCCTTCTCGCCAGGCCACAACTCAACGCATGCGCACTTGGGGTTAACCGGCACAAGAGGCTTCCACCATTATATGGCAAACGCACTCCTTGGTTTGAGTTTCCTCCTCCATTAAATCTAGGCTCTCTATTTTGTTCCCCCTCTCCCTTTTCCTTTCCCGGCAGACATTGGAGAGCGGCCCTGGCGATTTCGCCGAAATCTGGGAGCTGCTCTTGCTGACCGGGCCGCTTCGGACGGAAGAAAGATGTCCGCCATTTTTCTCCGTTTTTCTCCTCTTCACTTGGTGCGTCACGATAACAGAGTGACGGATGCTCTTATCCGACTCAAGCTGTCCTTCTTTCCTTTCGTAGCTTGCAAGAGGGGGGGGGGGTGCTTTTACTGTACTGTTTAGTGGGCGAAAAGCGACGCTTTTGGGAAGTATCGCTCCCCGTCCGCGCCTCCGGCTCTGTCGCGACGTTACCCCGGCGGGGCTCCTAACGTAATTGAGAAAATTATATTTCACTTTTTGGAGCCTGCGCACGCATTCATTCCTAATGCAGTAATACAGGTTGTCAAGAAGAGAGTATGGTTTGAGGCGATATTAACTGGGATGCATGGCTTACTAAATTAATACGAACGTGTCGGTGTACTAGCTATTCTGTTTTCTAAGCTGCGTAGCAGCAGAATCACCAATTAAGCTCAAGCATCTGACCCGAGATAAAGTGGCAAGACATTCGCGCCGGCGAATTAAAACTAAAATGTAAAATAATTTCGGAAGCGACCCGTCAAAAATCAGTTATGCTCTATCACACAACAGGACAGGACAGAGATGATAGATCTGCTATTGTAACTGACAGGATGAAAGGAGCATGAGAGATCTTTCAGTTGTCCCGCCCCCAGCGCGAGCTTCCTACCTTCGATAACGCTTGCGCGTCTCGTGCGACTTCGAGCGTGCAAGCCCAGCTAAAGCACGACGAAAGGCCACGAGAGCATGCTGGAGGCCGGGCATAAGAAAGAGACCCCTTGCTCTTCTCATCCTGCGTGCGCTTACTCCGAATTTGTTTGCATGCGAACTCACGCAGCAAAAAAACCTAGTGCATTCGGGCGTTTGAGTCTCTTGCTTTTACATCTTTGCACGGGACACTTGATGCCGATGCAGTGTAGTAGTGGGGCATAAAATTAACCGAAATAATTAGCGCCAGTGTTTACGTCTCTTCTTGTCCTGGTGTTTTTTCTGCGCCTGTCGTCGATCATAAACCAACTGACCCAAGTTGTCATATTAATGCAAAATAATTAGCTAGGAATAAAATTTAGGTGACAACGCGGGATGCGTACTTTTTTACGAGCAGGGAACAAAACACTATTCTTGAGAGTAAAGAATTGAAATAATGTTTGTAGATGAAACCATGACATCCAGCAACACCGTGGTTTTCCTTAGCACGAAAGCACGAATTTAATAACGCTAGCTTTGAAAGGCGAAACCGAGGTTCCTCAATGTCCTTTCGTTTAGCACGATGACATTCTTTGTAGGAATCGATGCCGACAGTACGCTCTCACCTTGAGAATACAAACAGAATGCCGCCATAGCACAATGAACGCCAAGAGCTCGAGCCGGGAGACGCTCTTTCACGCCCTTGATAACAAAACATAAGTAAATAAAGTGTTTTGAACAAAACGGTTAGAAGACATCACCCTAAGCAAGGTGCACATGAAGGCACCCTAAATATACCGGACTACAAGCCCCGAAGGGCGTGCGCCGGTAGCCTCCCCTGCAGCATCCTCTTTAGATGAAACAAAGTTTCAGAATCACCGAATAACCCGCTAAAAACACTGGCCAAAGAGAACTGGGTTACATATCGTTTCAGCTTACGATGGCGAGCAGCGGACGCGCAGAGATTCCAGTCACCCTAACCAATCCGACGCCGTGCAAATGCCACGTGACATTCGCGAAGGGCACCGCGGCTCGCGAGGATTCCAGTCACGCAACACGTCCACAGCGCTGGATTAGTTCGGATGGCTCGTAGCCCCCGCTGCGGTCCATCCTCAGGTTAAAACGAACCACAGAAGCAGGAAGAATGTCTGGCGAAAACGGAGAAAAAACTCTTCCAACGACGTGTCCTCCCGGTAAAGCAAACCCCGTCAAGTGAATAAGCGCGGACGGAAGGCGGGCGACACGTGTCAGCAGGGAGGCCGGAACGTCGAGCTGCTTTCCTCCTTGGCCACTCGGACGTAGATCGTGCTTCCCTGGGCAGCCGGGGACGAGGCAAATGGAGAGATATCGGCCGTGCTCTTGTCACCGCTCGATGGGACCGAGCGGGTGTCGTCGCACGCGTTTGATCTTTGTTTACCGTCTCGGTGTCTGCCTGTCGCTCCCGGGCCGATTCGGTGGTACGGAGGACACGAATGCTTTTGGTTGGGCCGATGCAGACAGGGCTGCGCGAATGCTTCCGGGGCTGGCCTGCGTTGCCCGTTCTTGTCCGGATGTTTTTGGTGTACGCTAGAGCTCACGTGGTGAGGACGGCAGTATGATGTTTCTTTTCGGGTGTGGGAGGGTCCGGACATGGATATGCGTATATTTTGTCAACGCGAAACACCGAAACGAGACGACCGCAGAGACGAGCAAATCTGTCGTTTCGATCTCGTGTTTGTTCCACATTGTATGCGAGATGCCGGCAACTCGTGAAATGATATTTGCCGCTCGAAACGATGCTTGCGATTCAACATGGATCCGATATTGTTGTCTTGTCCTGTCCGCTTTGAGAGATAGAGAGGTAAAAGTGTCGTTCGTAATGCTTATTGTTTGGCTGGTTTGCTGTCGTCGTTCTGAGTTATAGCATGCTTTGTGTGGAGGGATTGTCACATACAATTTTTTTTGTGTGTGTGGGGGGGGGGGGTTACGTTGCAGATTTTGTGGAAAAAAATCGCTTTTGCAAAGCAACAAATGCCATAAAGAAGAGATCATTTTTTAAAAGATGAAATACTTTTTAACGTTACTCCCGATCCCAAAACGTTTTTTTTTTTTTCATTCGTCCCTCCGTCCGTTTGTCCGTCCCTGCATTTTCCGCTAAATTTAGGCGGGAAAGTGGCGTCACGTGACGTCACGCGTCCTATACTCCTTGGGAAAGTTGACGGCATGTGACCTATATTTCAACTCAGTTTTTCCGCTCAATTTAGCGGAACATGTACATCTTGTGACCAAAACATCGAGTCATTGTTCCCTCTATATTTACCGGACAAAGTTACGTCACGTGGCCTATACACTAATTTAGTTACCCGCTAAATTTAGCAAGAAAATTCACGTCTTGTGACCTAGACAACATTTTAGTTTCCCCGCTAAATGTAGTGGGGAAAGTGACATCACGTGAATTGACATCACATGACCTATGCAACCATTTGGTTTCCACGCTAAACATAGCTGGAAAATATACCTCACTTCACACACCAATTCCTGACTCTTTCTTTCCCCATGATGCATTTCTCAGCTCTCATACACCTTTAAAGATCGCACGTCACTGCCATTATCATATCCGCTATGTGACGGAATGACGGATTAGCACGAAACAAAAAGTGTAGAACAGGGAGATCGATTATTTATGTAGGGGAATACTTATGTATAGCGAACCTTCGACTCCGTTAGTTAAAGGAGCGGTGCAACGATATTCAATTGGAATGTTTTTCACTTTACACGAGCTTACTGGCACTAGTGGGACTCAAGGATACTCGCACGCAACGCCACTGGCCAAGAAACTCCTTTGTTGCGGTGTAATTTCAAGGACAAAAGCGATCATTTTCATTCAATCTCTTCTTTGCAAAATTTGATGACGTAACGTGGGGATCGCAGTACACCCCAGTGACGATATTTGAATGCGGTTCATAGATTGGACCCGAGCATTGCGTGGGCACTCGATTTGGGCTCGTGATAATTACTAGCTCGAGAAGCATTCGGGTAGTGGCCCGTGTCCAATCGCTGCAACGACGACAATAGCCGAGCCATAACAATGTCTGGAACTCAGCGCGTGTCCTGTGCTTTACCAACCCCAGCGCGTGGCTATGATCAACATTGGCGGCATATAATCGGCTGCACATCACGTGGCCGCTTGCTTTGGCTGCGAGTTGAGGGGGTAAACGCTGCTCGTTTTCCTTAATTTTTTTCTGGAACTTCTATTGCGTGGCGTGAAAAACTAACGCGTGTTTCATAGGTCATTAACGTCAAGGATCCGTTCTAAGCGGTATTTGCCGAAAGTACAAAAATTGTTGCATCGCCCCTTTTAAGTATCTTAGATGTAAAATGTTTTCACTTATATGTGCTTTGCACATTTGACAAACAGTAGTGCACCGAATTCTGCCTTGTGATTAAGCTTTCCTTCATTAGAGTAACTGAGCGCTAGACTATCCCATCATCGACTCAAACAACACATTTTCTTACTGACGATGAACAGTATGTGAAACCGAGGACGTTCGATCTTCCCTAGAGAACTGCAGACTTCTGTGAACATAGCCTACTCTTTAAAGTTTGCCCTCAAAAGCCGTGTAACGCAAGGAGCGCATTATTTCAGATACATTCGCTTATATTTGCCTTGTGGAGACACCAAATAAATCGTTTCGTAGAGTGAAGACCAAATTATTTATTAATTGCCGTCATCCTGCCATACAGTATCATCGTGCACCATGGGGAGTATCGGTCCGTGGTGACTGCAGCAGAAGGCGTAGTGCATGCACCTTTGCCGGTACATGTAGGAAGTGGTCCAGATGGCACAGAGGCAGAGTATCACGCTGCGGACCGAATATCGTTTAGGGTATGATTCCTCAGCAGGGAATGAGTATACGGCTTAATCCTAATGCAACGATTGTTGTTCTTACGTTGCTATGTTAACCAAACCGGTTCTGCTGATATGCCCTGCCATGGGTTATGAACGGACGGACAAACGTCTGTGAATTTGGGCTCCGTTATTAAGCGTCTACGTTTGAAATAACAACCAGAGAGTATATGGCTTGCGTAGCGTACTGAGCAACAATTCTTATGAATGTTTGAGGGTGAGGCATTCTGCCTGAACTCAAGCTAGAAAGGCAAGAGTCATTATGCAATCATAACAGGCATTGTTACCAAGTATAGAAAGTGGAGAGAAAAGAAATGCGCGATTAAATCACTTAAAGAATAACACCTTGAGTTCTTTTTTATTGACATAATTTATCGTTTTTGTTTTGAGTATATGCGGCACATGGTCCTGTACCCTCAAAAATCAAAACTTCAAATATTGTGTTTTAATACACATATCTCTCTTCCTCTACTAAAAAGTATGTATTTACACGATCCGCATATACCATACATACCATATCTGCCACCCATATTAGGAAAATGGGGAAATTCATTATTTTATTAGTGGTACTCACTATTTGAGTTACCAAAATATTTCAGTTCAAGACATTCTCCCGTATTATATATACGTACTGTACGCATAAAATAAAGAAACTTGTCGGTGCTGTGCGTCATATGTATTTCATAGAAAATATATCTAAATAATAAAATATCAGACAGATCGAAGATAACAATCATATGCCGCCTGACAAACATTGTGGTAGACTACCCATGTCAAGCATCAAATTTGCCTATGTGTTTTTACAGAGGAAAAAGTCCTATCATATGTCATATGTTTTTTTTATACAATATTACGGGATATCGGTCGTAGGGGGTATTTTCTATGAGGTTTTTGTTTTGCTTTGCTTTTTCCAATACAAAGCACGCTAGATTTTTTAAAACAACTTCAAAGACAAGTCGTAATGTTTCGTCACAGGGGTAGGATAGGAGAAAAACGTCATCGTTGCTGCATTCTAGAGAATATCACTATCATCTTATCCAACAGGATCGTTAAAATCTTGAGACTGGGAAGGAACTTTGAAAGAAAAAGGTGTAAGATGTAACACAAATAAGGGGACAGACAAACGTCTTAAACTCAGCTAACAAATTTTATTCCGTCCACAGCGTTTATAACCATCTTCCAAGGTCACCGCAAACGCACACCGATACACTTCTTTCTTTCCAGTACAACCACAAAAAGACCTTCTATACCGCAAGAGTTCACCATTGTACCTCTGTAAGGACGTTCTCAACAAAACACAATGGGACAACAGCAAACGCAAGATACCTAATCCAGAACCGCACGCTTCATACAATGTCCTCTTGAAAAATATTAAAAGAACATTTAAAAAAAAGAGAGAGAACAAGTATAGTGTGAAAAAAAAATAAACATTCACAATTCGAGAAATATTCTGGACTGGTTTTCTAGCTCCCTTGAAGCTCGACTGACGCAATTAGCCGACGTATTTATTCTAATAGTTCCTTTCACTACACGTTTGATGTCATTAGATTCTCAGCATAGGACTTCTTTTCCCGAACCGTCAACCGCACAATAGACTACTTCCATATATCCCTGCGAGCAACACTACGCGCGTTGCACTCTAGGAACTAGTTGGCCAGGGAGGAGAGCGGCATGGTTTCGGTTTCGATCGACACGTCGAGAAGAGATTATCACAGAGCGTGGATTATAAACAGCCGTTATTTCATGTTCCCTGTTCTCGATCGCATCGTTGTGGGTCTCTAAGCTAACCTAAATGGCCAGACCTCAAAGCTTCAGCACAAGCCCGAACCATACCTAAAGCTTGTCTTGAGTATTGCTTGTTTATTTTTGTACTCGAGCCTTCCTGTTAGCGTTTCGAGGTACGTGGACGAGCCAGTGCTGGGAATCTCGACGCTGCGAAGCTCGGGGATCTTGCTTGTTCACGAGTCAACACGCTGTAACAACCAATAAGTTCGCGTACACCGAGCTGGCAACTTACTGGTTGTTCCACGCTCCTTCAAGTTGCACACAACTTGAAGGAGCGTGCCAAAAGTTTGGTGTTGACACCGTTTTCACTACGGACTTCAAGTTAAGTAGATTGAAACCTTTTCAAGATGAATACAGAGGATTTTAAAAATGAGAACCGTAAAAAATTTGTATCTTGCGAAAAAGATGTAGTATACGAGATACCATTGGCCTGTGGTTTAAAGTATGTAGGTCAGACTTCAAGATGCATCAATGATTGACTAACTGAGGACAAACGGAACGTGAAAAACAAAGTGTCCAATTCGGAATTGGCTGTACATATTCAGGAATATAACAATTGTGCGGTTGACTGGTTAGAAACAAAAGCGTGCTAGTGCAGAAAATCTAATTACATTAAACGTGCAGTGAAAGAAACGATTAGAATAAATACGTCGGGCAATGTCGTCAGTCAGTCAAGCTTCAATGCAGCTAGGAAACGAGCCCAAAATGTTCCTCAAAATGTAAATGTATTATGTTTTAACGCTGTTCTTTTTTTTCGGAATGTCCTTTTTATATTTTTTATCATGGTGTAATACGCCAAAATAACACGAACGAAAGCAAGGGAGAACTGGACAGGACGCGGCGTAACTTTCAACTGAATGGTTCATTTCGATGAAATACTTTTAAAAAATATAAAAACCGGCACACTTGGCAGAACACAAAAATATGGTCTAACCCCCCCCCCCCCTCCTCAAATACCAGCGTCATTGCCTCTTCAGATAGTAGAATTCTCTCTCGGACAAGGACAAAGAGGTCTGGCCACCTAGCGGTTCACTGCTACCGTTGCGAATGCGGGCCCAACTCTGGGAAGTGCAGCCCCATCTTTGGTGAGACCTGTCTCATGAGCCATCACAAAACAAAAATGGACAGAGAAACTCACCAAGCCTTGATGATTAAGTCCCACCACGACAACTCTTGTGTAAGCGCTCCCTTTTGCCCTTGTCCGATAAAGAATTTTACTATCTGAAGAACCATTTGACGCTGCTTATTTGGGGGGAAGGAAGGGAGGACGGTGTTTTTAGACCCTATCTTTGTGTTCTGCCAAGTGTACCTGTTTTCATATTTTTAAAGTATGCCATCGAAATAAACCAGTCAGTTGAAATTAAGTTACACCGCATCCTATCCAGTTCTACCTTCGTTTTCGTCCGTGTTGTTTTGGCGTATTACACCATGATGCAAAATCAACTAGCCTAACTAGCCATCCTTATATTTTTCAAGAGGACATTTATTGTATGAAGCGTGCGGTTGTGCAAAAGGTTTGGGACGTTTCCTCTTGTCCTTTTGTGTTTTGCACAGAATGTCCTTACAGAGTACAATGGTGAACTCTTGGGGTATAAAAGGTCTCCTTTGTTGTTGTACTGGAAAAGGAGAAGCGTATCGGTGTGCGTCGGCGGTGACCTTGGGCGATGGTTATAAAAGCTGTGGACGGAATAAAATTTGTTAGCTGAGTTTGAGACGTTTGCCTGTCCCCTTATTTCGGTGACTTCTTACACTTTTTCCGTTCCAATTTTCTCTTCAGTCTCATGATTTTAACATCATGATCATCATACACCAGCTCGTCTGAACCTTCATAATTTTTTTCGTTTATCTTATCCAAGTCACTCGCGATGTTCTCTTAGCTGAAAACGCTAAAGAACAAGACGGTATGAATAAGCTGAGTCACAACTGTAGCCAGTAAGTATGTTACGCGCATAATTAATCTCTCTAAATATTGTTCTTGACTACGTTTAGGTTGTTTATCAATCGCCAACTTGCGCTGCATTTCCAACAGGTGTAGGAGACGCTTTCTGTTCACTTGCCTGTTCAAACGGTCTTGTATAAAAATAATGGCTCAGTGGAAGTCGCCTCAAAACAAATTAAACACGTAAAGATTTTTTTTACAACCATGTTTACTATTAGCAGAATTCTTGAAGCTCAGAGTAACACTTGGACGCTTCCAGTGGGCGCTAGGTGTACGCAAGCATTACGTGATTATAGAAAATACGCGGTATTCATTGTGAAATATGCATTGCCTATAAGTACACATAATCCGAGTACAGTTACTGAGTTCCTCTGCTTGTATCTCAGTTCTTCTTGCTGAAACCGGCATCACGTCCCACTCGCTAATGTATGTCTTCCTTGTAAGGTTAAGTTTCCTCTGCTAACATACCATTTCACAAAAGGGCACGCTATCTAGTAGCTGCTGCGGCAATTATCACAGTCCTCCATGGTTTTGGCACGTACTCTCATCGTGTATCGCACACGAGGGCAGCTTCAGCGTTCGGCGAGAACTCTCATTGAGTTAAAGCCTGCGAGCGCAAGAAATGCGACCGCCAGTGCTGCTTGATGGGGTTACAAAACGGGTCCATTGCGCCCCTGCCCAAAACGTTAGATTACATTGAAGGCTCCATTTATAGTTTGCAATACAAAGATTAATTTATTTGTTTTCGCAGGTCTGATCCAGCTGCGGATGTAACACTCAAAACTTTTTTTTCACGGTGCTAGCAAAACACACTCCACACTAGAATTGGTGCTCGCAAAATGGTTTATTGAAACTCCATATTGAACTTCCTAATGACTGAGACTTTTGAGTTTCCAGCATTGAATTTACGCGCTGTACGTAATTTGTTGTGTGCAGTGTTGAGGACGTTTTACTGAACCTAAGTGGCCTGCTTTTCATTACTTTTTTATTTTAGGACGTAGATATCTACAAGATTCGTTCATAAAATTTGTATATTGTTGTGACGAAATAGAGATGCAGAAATAGAATTTGGGTAAGAGTTTTGTATCTTTCTTTATATTCTCCACACAAAGTAACGTACTTTTTCCAGTCGTGAACAACCTGCCGGGGGCCATTGTTATAGAATTTGTCTTGAGTGTTCACGAATCGCTCCACTTCAGCAATAATTTGGTCGTCCTCCTTGAAATGTCTTCTCTACGCAGTGACGTCTTCATGCGAGGGAAGAAAAAGTCACTAGATGAGAAGTCCGGTGAATAGGGGGATGACGCAAAATTGCTAAACATAAAGAGGCCTCGTGTGACAACGTCGCCGATGCCGAGTGAGCCGGGGCGCTGTCATGATGCAGACGGACGCCTTTCGTAAGCTTCCCTCTGCACTCTGCCTTGATAGCTTCGTGCAACTTTGTCGAAGCTCAAGTTAATAGTTTATTGTGATCGTTTGACTTTGTGAGCATAATTTGTTAAGAAGAAACCATGTCAGTCCCAAACACACTTAGCATGTCCTTTCCCGACGGGCGCACAGTTCTGGCCTTTTGGGGGACTGATGAGTTCACATACAGCCGCTGTTTGCTTTGTAACTTTGTTTTGGATCATAGGGGTGAGCCGAATACTCGTCCATAGTGATTAGGCGGTCGAAAAAGGATCAAAATCGCTCTCGCGCTGCTAAAACATTTTTGCGGCTGCTTCCTTCGGGAGGTCTCTTTGCATGGGGTCAGCAGCCGTAGAACCCAGCGCGCAGGAACTTTCTTCATGTGCAGGTTGTTGTGAAGTATGTTGTGCACTGTTTCCAGATTCCTCTAACCTGCTACGCCATCTTCTCGACAGTTATCCGCCAGTCTGCGAGGACTAGGGCCTCCACTTGGGCTGCAATTTTGGTTCATCAATGAGCGGCGGTTGGCCACCTTGTTCTTCGTCGTCCAGGCTTGTTTGGCCACACTGGAAGCGTCTGCGCCATTTAGCCATAGTGTCACAAACTGGGGCGTTGTCCCTCCCCGAACACCGCTACAAGCTCTGAATGAATCTCCTTCGCATTGCTTCCCTTCAAATAGCAGAAAACGAATCCCTGCGCGTGCTTCAAAATTCTTCGCATGCGATGCCCCTTTTGTTTCGACGTCCTAGGGACGTTCGGCGGTACTCGCACGCAATGTTTATACTGTGCCAAACTATACTCCGTTCACCCTTAAGCTGAGACTGCTGTCAAGCTATACAAGCACGAGCTAGACCGCGCTCCTGGCTTTGAAAACAGGCATTTTTGGCGCGAGCGCTCGTTCTGTGGAAGAACGCTTCAAAGCAGCGACCTCGAGCTCTCCTGCTTGTGGCGTTGGCTTCAGTCTCAACTGAAAGGTGCCCTCAGGAGGTTTCTAGAATCGCCTAAATATTGCATTAGCTCACTTTGAGGGCTTTAAGCATCTCAGAAATCCATAACACATACTGTTGCGTGGCAATTACCCTAAAAAGCACATCGAGGTCAAATACGGCGATGGAAGGAGCATTGTTCCGGCAGCCAGGACGGTATAGGACCAATGAAAACGCGCCATTTTGTTGAGTTTGCAAACGCTCTTATTACACAATGTGTGTGATCTTTGAGATGATACAAGCAAATAAGAGTAATCAAAAATTAGGGATTTTTCGCTTAGAGGGAACTTATTACTGCAATATTCGTCTAAAATAAACAACGCACTACGATTTATTTTTTGTTTTGTTTTCCGCGAGAGTGATGTGACCGGGCAACGAGCCGCGTGCATTCGAGAATCTCTCCGCGGTTTCACCGGTCCGAGGCGCGAGGATCCTTCGCTTGCTATTACTGACAGTGGCACTGGTTTCGGAAACCTCTCCTCCCATCGCCGGAGATGACCCCGGTGTGTTGCGATCATTGATTGCCTTTTTAATAGGGAAATCGGCGATGTATCGTCATGATTTAGGTATTTCTAGAATGCTTAGAGCCAGCAAAGTGAGTTATCGCAATATTAAGGAGATTTCAGAAACCTGCCAAGATCACCATTACACCGGGGTCACACTGCTCATACATCACACAAAAACACAGTCAGAAAACACGAGTCACCGCAATATTTATATTTCGAATGCCGCGCGCCCAAGTTTTTTCCTTGAACTCATTGCCATTCAGCATTCGAAGCACGGATCTTGCGGTGACTCGGGTTCGCCTTTCTATGCAGACTGCCTTTTGAATGATGTATAAGCAGTGTGACCGCGGCTCTAAGGGTGATCGGAGTATAGGACGCGCGCTAGTGTGGATACCTGTCTTGTTTCCACTTTTCAAATTTCTTGTGCCGATAATTTGAGCTTTATGAACGTATCGTACCTGTGCCTCGAAAAACTTGTTATATCTGATGTTATTGAACAATGTGGAAGATAAAAAACAAACGTAATATTGATTATCCGTCACAGAAAAATGTGTCAGCTGGGGCTATTTTTATTTTTCAATCCCGGACAAATCGCACAAACCGAGAGACCGATCCGAAGTTCCACGATTGATTGACGGTTTCCGAAGGCCTGTAGTTCCAACTTTCAGAGTGTCATTTTCTAAGACAGGCCATAAAATTCCCATCTCTGCGCCAAAGATGTCCGACGGAAGCGTTTCACAGCTATTACCAATTACTGTCAAAACGCAGCAAGACACATCAGTGTCACGTCGCAGTTTTGAACGTTCCGACCGCACGAAAAAACACGCCATAATTGCCAAGAAAAAAATTGTTGACAGCTGCGTTCGGCCGCACGACACACCTCTCTTCAATGACACATCTGTTTGTTGTTAAACACGTCAACAGAAGTCTGCCACCGCCCTCCGAAGCGTACCTAGTGAAGAAAGAAACGTCTTCCAAATTGTCACCAAGAACCTTTTTGTTTTTTCGTAAAATATGTAAAAATATTTTTTGTAAAATATGTTGAAACCATATAAAGCTCATTATAAAACTAGCTGTGCGTCAGAATAAGTTTGATCAAAATTATGATGTCCTTGGAAAATCTAGACTGCATTTAAATCACTTTGTCGAGCACGTTCTGTGTTTGGTTGCATTATTTTAGGACGCTGCACAATCAAAGTTTTTGTAATAAGCTAGTGACCTCTGGTCAATCATTAACCGAGTAATATGCATAATATAAATTTGGTATAATTTTTTTATTATTGTAGCATTTTAGATATAACCAGATACATTGGGTGAACGTCATCGCTTGCACATGAAAAGCCTAAAGCCGGGATCACGCTGCCTATACGTCATACAAAATACTAGTCTGAAAAAACGAGTCACCGCAACATTTGTGGTTTGAATTCTCGCGTGCCAAGTTTCTCGTTCGGGTCAATTCCATGCGGCATTCGAACCACAAATCTCGTGATGACTCACGTTCGAATCTGTATGCAGACTGTCATTTTGTATAATGTAGAAGCAGCGTGACGCTCTGCTTCAAAGATACAGGAAAAGTAGGTTTTGATGAAGCCGTTGTATTTGATTTATTGTTTGCTTGGAATACATTCGAATTTCACAGTTCGATTGCAAACAACACGAAAAATAACAAGAAATATTGCACGAAACGTTTTGACTAATGTCGACTTGCAAGCAATATGTACCATTAAAATATTTATAGTAAGCAGTGTGCGATGCGGAGTGTTTACGCAGTCGCTAAGAAGGTCTATGAGTGAGTATATTTTCCTGCAGAACACGGAACCATCCAATCACAACTCATATTTCGATTAAGCAACAAATGCGCGATGTGCACGTTTTTAGATCTAACCCCAGTGTGCGCTGTGTTAATCACTGTGACTCGACTATTGTTTCCCATGATTAGCTATCTAATTGTTCTGCAAGATTGATAAATCATGCGCTTTTTAGAGTGTAAAAATTTTGTTGGGTCATTCACGAAACAATAAATCCAGAGAGCATTAATTATATTGAATAACGGATTGTTTTTTGTGCCTGGAAGCACTCCGTAAAGCTACATTACAACTTTAAAAGTCTAGGAACTCATCTCGTGGCCGGGACCCTGCAGTATACTAGATATTATAGTAAAGTATTTCCACTTACTATCAAGATGAGCTCTTGGGCTAGTTCTTTGCTATCTCTGTCTCTTCCTGTTTTGTCGTTGCGCTAGATTGTAAATATTTCCGCTCGAGATGTGCGTCGTGCGCGCTAATTGTTTGCTGAGAACTCAGAGGCGTACTTATGATCTCCCGAACTTGGCAAACGACGATGCCGTAAAACACTTCTTTTAGTTTCCTAAATGTGACGCTAAATATGACTTTCCAGATGCTTTCGTCATGTATTGATTGGCACAATAGGCTGTTTATTTAGTAAGTGCCGAAACGTTTTTTTTAGCTTCTAAGTTCGCCATCCTTCCACCAAAGATCAAACTGGCTGTTTCTCAAAATGTTCTGCGGAAAAGATGTAAAAATATATACGTTTTTCACAGTAGACAGAAGGCCCCGCACGTCTACCCGTTCAATAAAATGCTCTAACTCTCAGTAACATGACCCCGCAACATCTCAAGGATGTATTTATTCTTTTAGCCGCAGGGACACTACTCCAGTGCTGGCGGTAACGCGTTACATGGAACGGCGTTACCTGTAACGCCTTACTTTTAGATGCGGAGCATCTCTTGCTCGGGTCTATGTCCCGCGGCGTCGTAGTCCGCACCCGCACTACGCACGCGCAACTCCTCCCTTTCCTCTCTCCAACAGCTGCACGTTACTCTCTCCGCTCGCTCTCTCTACCAGCTGCGTGCACTTCGCGTGGTTCGCTTCGACTCACACTGCGCGCGCATGCGCAACTCTCCTCCTCTAGCCCTCTCCTTCAAGTGTGAATATAAGCAGCGGTAGCGCGCGTCTCCCGGGAGGAGTGAAAGGAGGATAGCTTTTGGCGCGCGGGTTGCAGCGCCACGCCAGGGCTTTCCAGTGGGTGGGTTTCCCCGCAAGCCTGCGGCTGTCGCGCTACTAGCGTTTCGGCTCGCCGCTCGCGTCCGCCGCAGCCCAAATCCGGCCGGCCAAAAGAAATCAGCCAAGACGGGAATGGATCAATTAAGCAAAGAGAAGCTATGCTTACAATTCTAAGGAGGATAATTTGGAAATGATGTAAATATAAGCAGAAGAAAAGCATGCTAAATCTAAAAGAAGAGAGCTATCGGGGGCTGGTGCGGGGAGAACCGACGCGACGGAAGAAGGAGAAAAGAGAAATGAAATGCAAAGGAAGGGAAAGATTAGCACTAAAAATAAAGGCAAGGAGAAGTTGTACCACGAGTTCAGCGTGCTGACTCCACTTCACTCCGTTCTTCCGATGAAGTGTGATGAAGTAACAGTCCCAGTGAGCCGGTTGCTGGCGCGCCGCACCACCCCACAAACTAACAGCAACGCTACCGTCCACTGAAGACAAAGCTGCGCAGCGAAGGGCACGCGACGCTGAGCGCAAACGCTGGCGCAGGCGGCAGACCCTGAACTACGGCAACGAGGAAGGCGTCCATTCGCAAGTCAACAACAATAACACGCAGTTAACAACGTTACTAACAACGTTACTAACATCCGCACGTCGACACGATCCGCGATGCTCACGCATCACCTCGTGGTTCCCCGGGAGAAGATGGTGTAATTTTTATGTAACATGGTAACGTAGCAGTAAAACGCCATTATTCAGCAGCGGCGACGCACTGACGCTGACTTATTGTCATTAGGAACGGGTAACGTAGTT
>JAZHYW010053706.1:0-49633 GCA_037355805.1 Ixodes ricinus
CAGAGCTGGGCAGTATCGAAGATACATGTATCTTCGATACTATCTTTCGATACAGTTGAGTATCTTGTATCTGGTATCGCTTGCCAGAAAAACATGTATCGAAGTATCGGTATCGAAGATACTTTTTGAAAGTATCGTGTATTGTAAAAATACCCGATACTTGCAAAAGTGCGCTTCTAAATCGAAGCTGCGTTTTCTTTCACTCTTGTTCAGGGGAAGCTAGAGCATAGAAGGCCTCCGAAAAGACAACATCAAGTAAACAAATCTTGTGTCCGCGGCTAAAACAACAAACAAAGAAACACGATCGAAAGAAAGTCGAGCGGTTTCGCAATCTCTGCACGGGCATTGTCCTTTTTTTTGTGTGTCTATAGCAAACCCGGGTTGCACGGCCGCCCAGAGCACTACAGGAGCCAGACAGGAGGGCGCCGTCTGCAAAACGCTAGGCGGCCAGGCTGAGCTCTGTCCCTGGTTTTCTTTTCCGCGGAACTTCACTTGATATTTCCGACTGTATGGTGCGCACTTCGCAGTCCCAGTCTTGGAGTTGAAAGTTATTTGTTCCGCCGCGTCGACGGGCTAGCAATGGCAGACAACGACAATACTCCTCGCTGTGCCATCTTGGACGGGAAGTATTTTACCGTGATTTCATCTAGGGACGACAGAGTAAAGGCTGCCTGTTCGTTTTGTAAAGCGACCATCTGTGGCGCCTACTCGTCAACCTCGAATTTCAAGCTTCACTTAAAGGTAGGTGCAGAATCAACATAAATTAGATTTTTTGTTTGCTTGTAACATGCCAAGAAATGCATTGAGTCGAACAGAGTGTATCTATATGTATCTAATTTTTCAGTGCTGTCTTATGTATCAAAACGGTGCATTTGCATAGCTTACGGAAGTACGCTTTGTGTGATATTACTTGTGTGGCGGCTATATAATTAATCGATACTTATTTTGTTTCAGCGCGTGCATCCACAAGAGCTGGCCTACCGGGGCTGCGTGTCATAAACACGCCGCTGAAAAGCGACTGCCAGTCGAAGAGTAAGAGCCGACAAAGTAAGGAAGGCGACCCTATCGCCGGGGGCCCCCACCGCTCAGACAAAACAATCAACCGAGAAGCTTTCTCTCCAGCCGAGAGTTTCTCGCCGCCACACCTTCTGTCTCACCGTGACTTGGCAAAGAACGAACACTGCGACGCTTTAGAGCCAATCGCATGCAGTGACGGACGCGAAACACGTGACAGCCCTTACCGAAGCTACGGGGGCAAAAGCGTGACCCAAGCACAAGGAGAAGAGGGGAAGGAAGAACTCCTTCTTACCCTGCACTCTCTTTTGTGTCTAAGACGTCGCATTTCTGCCTCTAAACGACCAGCCCAGCCGCTCGGAAATTTATGCAAAAGCGGCTTTCCTCCTCTTCTCCCACACGTGACTGTGGCAGCACTGAGCGCCACTAATAAGATAGGCTACAGCCACGTGCCTCCCTTTGAGGCGCTGATTGGGTCACTGCCACCGTAGCCTTCGCCGTTTGCCGGGTTACGGAGAGACGGGGTGTAGCACCTGACCGCTCGCCGACGCAGGCCGCCTACTCTCGACGCCCGCGCGAGCTCCTCCATGGGGCGGGCCGTCCGCAGTGCATCGTCCGGTACACCCCCAGATATTGGCCTCGGCGATCTCCCAGGGGAGCGCATGAGCTGGCACCGCTGCCTCGGAACAGCTCGGGACCACTGGGGATTGCGGGCCTTTCAAGGAGCTTGTTTATGTGGCTGGACCCCTCCACTTGCTTTCGACGGACCATCGGTTTCTCCGCTCGCATTCGTGGGGAGGGGGTCAATTGAAAACCCGCGGCTTTGTGCGCGGGCGGGAACCGGGAGGAGTGGACGTTCAGTCTTCCGGAGGGGGGACTGGGCTGTGTGAGATTTCCGCAGTAATGTTTTTTATCAATGTGCCGAGAAACCTAGGCAGAGAAGTGAGAGGAGAGCCTCACAGGGACGTCAAAACGCCGTGCTCCGATTGGAATGATTAGTGGGTATACCCAGAGCCACTAAATCAGTTGAGCTTCAGAGTTACGACTTTTCAGGCATCTTGGTCTTAAAATCATGGTTGCCAGTTATCTGAAGCTTTATCTGAAATCGCAGGAAACGATCCCAAAATGTTGAATCAGTTCGCGACAAAGCAAAACATCATCACCTGACCTTCCTAACACGGTATCTAAAGCTCAGGAAGTCAAATTTTGTATTTGTGACGATCGGCAGTTGCGTCGGCTCTGTACTAAGCACCAAGATGGCGGCGCCCACAACAATATCGGGAATCAGAGTGCCGATATTCTAAGCATAGATCATTTAGTGACCCTAGGTCTACGCAATAATTATTCGAACCAGAGCACAACGTTCTGACGTCGCCTCACGCCCTTGTCTCCTCCTCTCCTTATTAAGTTTCTCGGCGCCCGACTGCCTGAAACTGTCGGCCATCGTCAACTCGTGGTGCGAGCGTCGGGTTGTCGTCACTTAACTTTGTTTCACCTCACGTTCATATGTAGCCGACGTTACGTGCTGACAAGACCAATCATACGGCGTCGAAAATGCAACGTCATTGTGTTCGTCGTGTTTCTGTACGTGTTCTATCATCGCTGGAACAATCATAAACAGTAAGTACTAATGACCTCAATTTTGACGCTCCTTGATAAATCCCATTACCTCGTAGAGTCGGCTACGTCAGGACGCAAGTTGAAGTAAAGTACAGAATCACGACGGTACAGGTGACGCTTTTATTGGCAGGTTACGCGCAGGGGTTCCGCTAACTGACATCATCGTTATAACTAAAATAATAGCGCGGATTCCATTATTACAACCTTGCTATTAATGTCAGCAACCGTGTTCGGGAACTTGCTCCTGATTGGTTGGTAATTCAAATAACTTGAAATGGCCACCCTAATTCAGTGGCGTTTCAAGTTATCTCTATTGACCCCACCGCCATACTTTTCGCCTTCCGTCTCTTTTCTCCTCTTCCTTATCAAAGAAACCTCCAACTTCAAGATATCAACACGGCGTGTTGAAAATTGAAAAAATTTGTCGTTTTGTCCATCCTTGTGTTTATATTTTTAATAACGTCTAATTGCATCCTGCATGGTCACCTTCTATTTAGTGAGAATACAAACACGGCGTAATTTTTGCCTGTGTATTAGACCGACCAAGTGCCGCTTCAATGAAACTGCATCACTATAGAGATATAATGTACGCTAAAGGTTCAACTGGCGCTAGTGCCTACACAATTTCAGGAATTCAAATTGAAGCAAGACAGCAACCAGTCCACGTTTGCGCAGGGGCTCCTGTGACTTTCCTGTGGAAAAGTGCGCGTTAATTTTGTCTCTTCGCCGGAAAATAACATAGCGGAACACTTTTGGCATTTGTATTGTAACGAATAGTATGCGTTTCTATTAACAACGTAAACGTGTATTTGTCTTGATTATAGTGTTTTTCTTCGTCGGTGAACGATGTTATACTTCGCTATATTTCAGGCCCAAACCTGTGTCCCACAGGAAAAACATGTGCATCGTTCAAGGTGTGCTAGCATTCCGATGGCGTTATTATGTTGCTAATATGCCAGACGTATTTGCCACTGTAGACAAATTGCCCCGTCACGCCAACTTACGAAAGGTTAGAAACAATCAAAACAAAGGGAATGAAGTACGTGGGCTAAGAAAGATCTATTTTTTAATATGTCATATTTCGGGCAGTTTATAGGGACATCTGTTTTTCTGGCTTATTCCTTTTTCAATACCTTTAATCATGCGGGTGATGTTTTGAACAGTACAACAAGCATCTTCGCACATACGCATGAGCGGAAAGAATAGCATGGAACATATGTATTGCGAATCATACTACAAATACTTGGCCTTCATTTTTTTTTCGTCTATGTTAAAAAGGGAGTCACTGATGTAGTGTTACTGTGTAATGTTTGACGTCTTACCTAACTTTCCAGAGAATTACCATAAAAGGAAAATGTTGATGCCGCGTTCATGCTAGATGTGTCAAACAATGCGCATAGGTTGATGTATGAAGCTAGATTAGCACTGTGTTTAATGCAATGAATAAAAAAACTACTGTAGCCGAACGACCTTTTTATTTGCGTGATAGATAAATGTTCCGGGCTATTTATTACATTATGATTATTCGTAATAATTGCTCTCACAATCAAGCGCAGAGAAAAATGCACCCGCATTTTCCTATAGGAAACATAATGGGAACTCAATTTTTGACTAGTTGCCGTCTCCTTCAAGTTGCAGCAGCACAGCTGAATCTCTAGCGTACATTATAATAACTCAATGTGCAAGACAAAGAAGTGCAAATACTGGCCAATTAAAACAAAACAAAATACCCTTAAAATGGAATCGATGGAACGGTATGAGATAAAATGTGGTTATATAGATGTTTCAGCATAATGGTAGTTCAGCCTTATGTTGCCATGGTAAAAGAACTTCGTTTACGTTCCGAGATAAAAGCATGCTTTTAGTGTAAGGCTTGTAGAAATAATAGGTGCTGAAGAAAGTCAGCCATCTGCTTTAAGTGTTTATTTTTAACTCTTTTTGTCGATGTTACGACCACTGAAAATCACGGCGAAAGTCCCCAAGCATGCACCTGATCTCACGACACTGCTGTCTACTTCCGCCTAATGAAGTTCGTCTACTACTTTTATCCGGTACTATGGCAACGAAGCGTGTCCTGAATAGAGGCATAGGATTGTAAAGCGTCTGAAGCCATCAACAGCAGACGCCATGTTTCGAATATCGTCTGCTAAGGTGGACGCGGCAGTGGTAACCCAGAGCCTTATATAGAGGGAGTTTGACCATTCATTGGGATGTATAGGAGGAAAATGAAGAGGCGCCATTGGCCGAAAGCGGGCTGGGCGCGTTTCAGGGCGTCTTCACAAATTGTAATGTGGCCAACCAGAAGCCATGAATACTACCATGGCGGTAGTCGCGAAAACAAAAATGAATAAGTGCGTCCGAGTAACTCTCGTTGACTGAAAATAAGGTGCACGTCATGTTTCGATCACGCTCATGCAAACTCACGGTGGAAGACATGTAAAGATATAGAACATATAAACAGCGGGCGCGACTAGCAGAACGATCGACGTAATCTGCACGTTAGGTGCCGAGGGCCAGGAATCGCCGTCCGAGCGGTCAGACTACGACCTAGCAAAAGAGAGTTCGAGCGGGACATTCGTTTCTTCCATCTTTTTGCATGATCATAATCTGAACATCATGTGCAGCATGTTCTCAATCGTGAAGAGTTAGCACACTTAACCTTACGCACTTATTAAAACTGTTTCTCGCTACAACCGCTGGGAGGTTATTTTCGTCTTATGGTTGACCGAGACAGCGTGTCAAGCCCTCTATCTGCGTCTGGAGCACACCTTAGTTCTGCCAGCTCCTCCATTGACCAAACCCTCTCTAAATACGGCTAAACTCAAGCCACTTTGTCAGAAATAGAATAAGGTTCCTTCATAGCGTTAATATACTCAAATAAGGCTTTCGTTTATATAGTTGATTAAAGAAGCTTGAGTGCACTATTTTTGATAGCACTCTTTAGAGTACGGAATATGTCCAAGCTTCTGCCCACTCAGTTCTTCCTTCCCAAATTCAGAGCATCCCTATTTCCCACAAAGTAGAATCTATTGCGCTGAAAAGAAGAAGCTCGGAAGGGTGATGCAGTTCCGTGGGCATAGTCATTCCTGATTTTATTTTGTATTTAACAAAACATGACGTTTCAAGCCGTCTGATCGCGCTCAATTCTCCCTACCAATGGCCGAAGGAACGCCGAATATCTGTGGCCGAGGAGCTGCATTTGAAAATAAGTTAGGCTGGTGTTGTCGTCAACACCATTAGCGGGAAAGCTTAAATGAAGCAACGACACACACACAAAAAAAAAAACCACACACACACACAAAACTGTTTGTGTTGATACACAAATAGTTTACGATTATTAATACGCAGACCTCGTGTTGCGAAATCGTGGATAGAGCCGTGCTCGGTGATCCGAAGCCGCCCCTGTCAGAACCAGTCGTCCATCGCCGCCTCAATCTTTGAAAGCTTATCCCGAAAGCTTGGACGCCGCCGACGCTTTCCTTCCCTCCTCCCGTAGCAAATTAGACGTCGAGAATTTCCTCCGCGTCCACGATGAGATAGCTTCAGAGGGCAGTGTGTTTGTTGTGGCGCAAATCCGGGGCCAAGATGTCTCCAGAGGGGAACCATCATCCGTCTTGGACGACCTCTTTCTCTCTACTACTTCCCGCCGCTATGATTAATGCCAATGTTTTCGGCGGTCCTCAGAAAGAACGCACGCCGAGTATAAAAGAAATGAGCTTCGCCGGATAGGGTTCGGTAAATCCGAGGTCCCGCGCCGACCCCCTTTTAGCCTCTGCAGCTTCATCGATTCGCGTCTACTCGGGGTCCGTCCCTGTTTGTCTCCCCATCGACGTGCCTTTGTTTCCACGTCACGAGTGCGTGTGTGCGTCCGGGCTCGTCGGGGTTTCGTCCGGCTCCGCGACCGGACGGATTCCTCGCGGCCGGCCTGCTGGCGCACAATGGGCCGTGTACAGCGGCCCGTCAGCTCGAAGCAGCCAAGCGCGCTCTTCTGCTTCTCTGCCGGCCGCCGTCGTCTCGATGGTTCGTGGCCGCTGTCGGGGACGACGACGACGACGAGTCGCCGTCGTCTCGGCAAGACCCACCGTCCTCCTCCCGGAACTTCCGTTGGGCCGCTCGAAGTGGCGTCCGCGCAAGTCGGAGGAGATATTGGTTGGGTGCCAGCGATTGTCTCTTGCCTCGCACACTCGCTCGAGCCGCGGTAAACATTGCTAATACATCGTGCAAAATGTAGTCTGCGGAGTACTGTCTGGGACGTGTTTATCCTCGTAGGACGGCCCTGTTGCATTGGTCATGCAGAAACTGTCTGTGCGCATGCTCAAAGCCTGTACATGTATGAAGCAAACATGCTTCAAACATGCTCGGGGTGTGTCCGCAAATAATTCTGACATGTCTGCATTGAACACTTTGTCTTTTTTACGGCACGAGTATGGCGTATGAGCAGTGTAAATGCGGTTGAAAGAACGCTAGGCAGCGAGTCCCGACTGTCGAAAAAGGCTTAGGCGATCATTACTATACGTTCTGATAACAGTCTCTAAAGTGACAAGCAAGGTCAGCGTTTTATATTTTGGCATAGAGTTGTCGTTTTCTTCGCCGTTTCTACAAAACAAAAGCACCTTTCTTGTATGGCCAGGGAATGTCAGCATTCACCGTTATCCCTTCGACATCGAAGTCTAAATTCTAAGGGTCGTTCATGGCAACATAATGTATGATATAAACGGTCTCCAAAAAGCTTTCGAAACCGACTGTAATCGCCGTTTGGTGTTTAGCATTTGGAAAAAAAAAACCGACCGTGTTATTATTTCAAACACACAATCTTAGGAACCCGTCTGTCAGTGATAAAGCCACACAGTATAATACAAGCGCTAAGAGCACTCATACGCATTGAGTGGCGTACACGGAATGCGAATAGTGTTTCATGCACAGGTGCGCAGATACCAAGATCGTTTCACTAAATAGCGCCACGGGAATGCGGTAATTTTATTGGAGGAGCAGGCTGTTGGATTCGTGCACATTAATTCACTGACCAACCACGTCCCGCCTTTGCTCCGCTAACGTTGAGAGGTTTCCGCCAAGGTTCTTTTATTGAGTCTTTGCGTCACTGGCATCGTAGATTATATCTCCTGGTACCCGAAAAACAGTCGAATTAAAAGTCAACTTACAACATTATTTTCAATACTGGATTAAAGCTAGTTCCAGGTTTTCTATTTATTTCTGCTCTTATTCTCTCCTCCGCTCACCGGATGTGCAAGTTGATCTGCGAAAAATCCTGACGTTCTTAATTTTAAGAAAATGCTCTTGCAGGTTGGTTTTTTGTGTAAGCGTAAGACGAGTTTCACGAAGTAAAAAAAGAAAAAAAAAGAAACTTAATTTGATGCACGGGGGTCACGTATCGACAAGTTAGGTACTGTTACAAGAAAGCATCACGTATCGCTACCAGAGAACAACCTCTCGCCAGTCTTCCGAATGACTGCTATCACGTCTTGTTCGCCGTCGATTTACTCGCACCACCTCCCCTCAACTTTCGAACGAGGATCGTTGAAGGAAGAAGGAATGGCCGAAGCTCCGCCGCACAAAGACGAAAGGGAAGCGATACGAACAAGACTGTGCGGAACCAATCAACTCGTCCGAACATAACGCGAGCACAAAAGGAACGTCCATTGCAGGCGGCGCCTCTTCGAGCAACGCGCATGCGCGGGCTTGACGGCCGTTGGCTTTGCTGTCACGTCCTGGTCACGTGATGGCGGGGTGAAGAGGGCCCGCCACCGCGGGGACAATGCCCCAGATTCCGTGCAGAGGAAGAGGCACAAAAGAGCAGCGATTGCTTCGATCTGGCTTTGTGCCGCGCCGAGGAGACAGCCTCCGAATGTCCCCGCAAAGGGATCCTTTGAATTTCTTGGGCAGTTTAATTCCGAGCGGGCCCCAGAGAAATGAGCTGCGCTTGATGGCGCGTTTGGATGGCCCTCCATTCTTGCTGCCGAATGGACTCGGCGTCGAGTCGCGGGGCTCGGCTGGCCGCGGCACGGCGCCGTTTTAATTCCCTCCCGTGTGCTGCCTTCGTTTTAGGAGAGAAAGAGAAAGAGACAAGGAGACGAGAACGAATTACGCGGAAAGGTGCCCCATCATAAGTGCCATCTTATTTGGCCTTTTTCGTGCTAATAAATATATTATTTGTGTTATTGCAAGTCTGTTACCAGCGGCATTGAGGAAGTGTAGGTAAAGTGGCCATTTTTACGGGACGATTAGGGCTGGCAATATTGAGCATCCCGTGGCTCATTTTTTTTTTTGAGAATACCTCATTCGGATGGCTTTTGCGGCGGAAGGCAAGAAGGCAAGGCACCTTCTGCTTTATACCACCCCCTCCCCCCCCCCAAAAAAAAAAAAGAAGACAGAAATAAAAGAGAAAGTTATATTTTACTGAATAATTTAAACGTACGTAATGCACTTGGGCCGCTCAGTCGTTCACAAGATTCACCTAACGCAGTTCATTTTTTGATAGTGGAGTTCTCAGTCTCATTTGGTTATTAAAGGGACACTGACAGGGTATTTATGCTCGCCAGGTTTTCTTTTTTTTTCTTCATGTCTGCATAACATATGAGAGCCAAACTACCCAGAACACGATTTGTGGCTCGAAATTCGTTTTCTTTCCGCCCGAAAACCGCCAATCGAGAACTGGGCGTTTTGGGTCGCTCTCACTCTCTTCTTTGTTTTGACGTGCCGTTTTCTGTGGTTTAGACACGACCACCAAATTTAATCAAAGTTGTGGGCCAACGAGGGCAAGCACGCAATATTTAAAAAAAAGAAAGAAAGGATATCCATTTTTGTCGCTTTTAAAAAACTGCAAAAACATTAATTAAAAGAAAAAAGTTACACAGCCACGTGACTTCCGGTTCTCTCTCCTCCTGTATATTTCTTCTTCCTCCCTTGTCTAGTTTCGGTTTCAATTTTGAGCAGTTCCGTTTTTTGACTTTATCATAAATATACGTGACGCTCTAGCAAAATATTGATTGAATAGCCTTCTTGTACTATATTGAATTGGTTGAAAAAAAAACGGTTTTTGGGGAGTGTTAGGATACCTTTAAGTGGTAAAATTAACAAGCATGAGTTGAACTTTCGAATTGAAGAACTTTTGACATGTTTCAGACAACGCATGAAAACTGTTCCCAAGATTTCAATATTAATTTATTTAGCTTCGTCCCCTCAACTCCCCCTCCTCCTATTTCACTAAAGACGAAATAATAAAACTCTCAATGACGGTACATGTTGCCACTCCAATCCTTTTTATGTTTGTTTCTTCTACATAATTTACGAATGTGCAGCGCAATCTGTTAGGTCAAGAGCTTCCAATCTAAATTCGTTTTTTTACCCCCTTGGATTCAGGATTGCCACATTCGTTAAGCGATGTCCAGCGCCTTTCCCCGCATGATTCCTTTTAAGAACTCTCTCTTTTCAGATCAGTAGCAGAAGTGGGCAACGTGCACCTTCCGATCGCCCGAACATTGCTCGGCACCAAAAAGTGCTTCCTCCGCCAATCCTGCTTCGGGTAGCGAAAGATCAGGCATTGTTTCGGAGACAAGCGCTGATGCAATTCCACTCTTCCCCATATCGAGTGGTCGAAAAAGGGGAGAGACACTTCTTCCTCAGTGTTGTTTCGGGGGCGCCAGTTCCCTCACAGTGAGCCCAGATTACAGAGTGTTTCCATCTGCTCGAACGTGATCACGTTGTTTATATGCCACGTTTGCACTATGAGTGAGCTGCGAGAAGGAGACGAGAGCGTCTATCGTCAACAAGCACCTCCGTCTCTCCGTCTGTTTTCCTTCTCGCCAGGCCACAACTCAACGCATGCGCACTTGGGGTTAACCGGCACAAGAGGCTTCCACCATTATATGGCAAACGCACTCCTTGGTTTGAGTTTCCCCCTCCATTAAATCTAGGCTCTCTATTTTGTTCCCCCCTCCCCTTTTCCTTTCCCGGCAGACATTGGAGAGCGGCCCTGGCGATTTCGCCGAAATCTGGGAGCTGCTCTTGCTGACCGGGCCGCTTCGGACGGAAGAAAGATGTCCGCCATTTTTCTCCGTTTTTCTCTCTTCACTTGGTGCGTCACGATAACAGAGTGACGGATGCTCTTATCCGACTCAAGCTGTCCTTCTTTCCTTTCGTAGCTTGCAAGAGGGGGGGGGTGCTTTTACTGTACTGTTTAGTGGGCGAAAAGCGACGCTTTTGGGAAGTATCGCTCCCCGTCCGCGCCTCCGGCTCTGTCGCGACGTTACCCCGGCGGGGCTCCTAACGTAATTGAGAAAATTGTATTTCACTTTTTGGAGCCTGCGCACGCATTCATTCCTAATGCAGTAATACAGGTTGTCAAGAAGAGAGTATGGTTTGAGGCGATATTAACTGGGATACATGGCTTACTAAATTAATACGAACGTGTCGGTGTACTAGCTATTCTATTTTCTAAGCTGCGTAGCAGCAGCATCACCAATTAAGCTCAAGCATCTGACCCGAGATAAAGTGGCAAGACATTCGCGCCGGCGAATTAAAACTGAAATGTAAAAATAATTTCGGAAGCGACCCGTCAAAAATCAGTTATGCTCTATCACACAACAGGACAGGACAGAGATGATAGATCTGCTATTGTAACTGACAGGATGAAAGGAGCATGAGAGATCTTTCAGTTGTCCCGCCTCCAGCGCGAGCTTCTGACCTTCGATAACGCTTGGGCGTCTCGTGCGACTTCGAGCGTGCAAGCCCAGCTAAAGCACGACGAAAGGCCACGAGAGCATGCTGGAGGCCGGGCATAAGAAAGAGACCCCTTGCTCTTCTCATCCTGCGTGCGCTTACTCCGAATTTGTTTGCATGCGAACTCACGCAGCAGAAAACCTAGTGCATTCGGGCGTTTGAGTCTCTTGCTTTTACATCTTTGCACGGGACACTTGATGCCGATGCAGTGTAGTAGTCGGGGCATAAAATTAACCGAAATAATTAGCGCCAGTGTTTACGTCCCTTCTTGTCCTGGTCGTGTTTTTCTGCGCCTGTCGTCGATCATGAACCAACTGACACTCAAGTTGCCACATTAATGCAAAATAATTAGCTAGGAATAAAATTTAGGTGACAACGCGGGATGCGTACGTTTTTACGAGCAGGGAACAAAACACTATTCTTGAGAGTAAAGAATTGAAATAATGTTTGTAGATGAAACCATGACATCCAGCAACACCGTGGTTTTCCTTAGCACGAAAGCACGAATTTAATAACGCTAGCTTTGAAAGGCGAAACCGAGGTTCCTCAATGTCCTTTCGTTTAGCACGATGACATTCTTTGTAGGAATCGATGCCGACAGTACGCTCTCACCTTCAGAATACAAACAGAATGCCGCCATAGCACAATGAACGCCAAGAGCTCGAGCCGGGAGACGCTCTTTCACGCCCTTGATAACAAAACATAAGTAAATAAAGTGTTTTGAACAAAACGGGTAGAAGACATCACCCTAAGCAAGGTGCTCATGAAGGCACCCTGAATATACCAGCCTACAAGCCCCGACGGGCGTGCGCCGGTAGCCTCCCCTGCAGCATCGTCTTTAAGATGAAACAAAGTTTCAGAATCACCGAATAACCCGCTAAAAACACTGGTCAAAGAGAACTGGGTTACATATCGTTTCAGCTTACGATGGCGAGCAGCGGACGCGCAGAGATTCCAGTCACCCTAACCAATCCGACGCCGAGCGAATGGCACGTGACATTCGCGAAGGGCGCCGCGGCTCGCGAGGATTCCAGCCACGCAACACGTCCACAAAACTGGATTAGCTGGGATGGCTCGTAGCCCCCGCTGCGGTCCATCCTAAGGTCAAAACGAACCACAGAAGTAGGAAGAATGTCTGGCGAAAACGGAGAAAAACTCGTCCAACGACGTGTCCTCCCGGTGAAGCAAACCCCGTCAAGTGAATAAGCGCGGACGGAAGGCGGGCGACACGTGTCAGCGGGGAGGCCGGAACGTCGAGCTGCTTTCCTCCTTGGCCACTCGGACGTAGATCGTGCTTCCCTGGGCAGCCAGGGACGAGGCAAATGGAGAGATATCGGCCGTGCTCTTGTCACCGCTCGATGGGACCGAGCGGGTGTCGTCGCCCGCGTTTGATCTTTGTTTACCGTCTCGGTGTCTGCCTGTCGCTCCCGGGCCGATTCGGTGGTACGGAGGACACGAATGCTTTTGGTTGGGCCGACGCAGACGGGCTGCGCCAATGCTTCCGGGGCTGGCCTGCGTCGCCCGTTCTTGTCCGGATGTTTTTGGTGTATGCTAGAGCTCACGTGGCGAGGACGGGATTATGCTGTTTCTTTTTCGGTGTGGGAGGGTCCGCACATGGTTATGCGTATATTTTGTCAACGCGAAACACCGAAACAAGACGACCGCAGAGAGGAGCAAATTTGTCGTTTCGATCTTGTGTTTGTTCCACATTGTATGCGAGATGCCGGAAACTCGTGAAATGATATTTGCCGCTCGAAACGATGTTTGCGATTCAACATGGATTCAATATTTTTGTCTTGTCCTGTCCGCTTTGAGATATAGAGAGGTAAAAGTCTCGTTCGTAATGCTTATTGCTTGGCTGGTTTGATGTCGTCGTTTTGAGTTATAGCATGCTTTGTGTGGAGGAATTGTCACATACAATTTTTTTTAAAGGGGGGGGGGGGTTACGTTGCAGATTTTGTGGAAAAAAAGTCGCTTTTGCAAAGCAACAAAAGCCACAAGGAAGAGATTATCTTTTAAAACATGAAATGCTTTTTGACGTTACTCCCGATCCCCAAATTCTTTTTTTTCTATTTGTCCCTCCGTTAGTTTGTCCGTCCGTGCATTTTCCGCTAAATTTAGGCGGGAAAGTGGACGTCACGTGACGTCACGTGTTCTATACACCTTGGGGAAGTTGACGGCATGTGACCTATATGTCAACTCAGTTTTTCCGCTCAATTTAGCGGGAAAATGTACGTCTTGTGACCAAAACATCGAGTCAGTGTCCCCTCTATATTTACCGGAAAATTTACGTCACCTGACCTATGCACTAATTTAGTTACCCGCTAAATTTAGCGAGAAAATTCACGTCTTGTGACCTAGACAACATTCTAGTTTCCCCGCTAAATTTAGTGGGGAAAGTGACATCAGGTGAACTGACGTCACATGACCTATGCAACCATTCAGATTCCACGCTAAACATAGCTGCAAAATATACCTCACTTCACACACCAATTCCTGACTCTTTCTTTCCCTCATAATGCATTTCAAGCACTAAACAACTTTAAGGATAAACGTCGCTGCCATTATTTTTATATGACAGAATGACGGATTAGCACGGAACAAAAAGGAACAGGGAGATCGATTATTTATGTAGGGGAATACTAATGTATAGTGAATTCGACTCCCTCAGTTAAGTATCTTAGATATACAATTTGTTCACTTATATGTGATTTGCACATCTGACAAACAGTAGTGTACCGAATTCTGCCTTGTGATCAAGCTTTCTTCTTCATTAAAGTAACGAGCGCTAGACTATCTCATCATCGACTCAAACAACACATTTTCTTACTGAGGATGAACTGTATGTGAAACCGAGGACGTTTGATGTCTCCCTAGAGAACTGCAGACATTGTTGAACATAGCATACTCTTTAAAGTTTGCCCTCAAAAGCCATGTAACACAAGGACTGCATTATTTCAGATACATTCGCTTATATTTGGATTGAGGACACACCAAATAAATCGTTTCGTAGAGTGAAGAACGTATTATTTATTAATTGCCGTCATCCTGCCATACAGTATAATCGTGCACTATGGAGAGTATCGGCCCGTGGTGACCGCAACAGAAGGCGTAGTGCATGCACCTTAGCCGGTACATGTAGGAAGTGGTCCAGATGGCACAGAGGCAGAGTATCACGCTGCGGACCGATACGTTTAGCGTCCGATTCCTCAGCAGGGAATGAGTATACGGCTTAATCCTAATGCAACGATTGTTGTTCTTATGTTGCCATGTTAACCAAACCGGCTCGGCTGATATGCCCTACCATGGGGTATGGACGGACGGACAAACGTCTCTGAATATTGGCTCCGTTATAAAGCATTCCATCACAACCGAGAGTATATGCCTTGCGCAGCGTACTGAGCAACAATCCTTATGAATGTTTGAGCGGTGGGGCATTGTGCCTGAACTCGAGCTAGAAAGGCAAGAGTCATTATCCAATCATAACGGGCATTGTTACCAAGTTAGAAAGTGGAGAGAAGAGAAATGCGCGATTAAATCACTTAAAGAACAACACCTTCAGTTATTTTTTATTGACATAATTTTATTGTTCTTGTTTTGAGTATATACGGCACATGGTCCTGCACCTCAAAAATCAAAACTTTGAATATATGTGTTTTAATATATATACTATCTCTTTCCTCTACTAAAAAAGCATGCATTTACACGATCCGCATATACCATAATACCATATTTGCAACCCATATTAGGAAAATGAGGAAATTCATTAATTTTATTAGTGGTACGTATTTGAGTTCCCCAAAAAATTTAGTTGAAGACATTCTCCCGTATAATATATACGTACTGTACGCATAAAATAAAGAAACTTATGGTCGGTGCTGTGCGTCATATGTATTTTATAAAAATATATTTAAATAATGAAATATCAGACAGATCGAAGATAACAATCATACGCCGCCTGACAAAAATTATGGTAGACTACCCATGTCAAGCATCAAATTTGCCTATACGTTTTTATAGAGAAAAAGTCATATCATCTGTCATATGGTTCTTTTATACAATATTACGGGATGTGGGCCGTAGGGGGTATTTTCTATGAGGTTTTTGTTTTGCTTTGTTTTTTGCCAATACAAAGAGCGCTAGATTTTTTAAAACAACTTCAGAGACGAGTCGTAATGTTTCGTCACAGGGGTAGGATAAGAGAAAACGTCATCGTTGCTGCATTCTAGAGAATATAACTATTATCTTATCCATCAGGATGATAAAATCCGGACACTGGGAAGGAAATTTGAAAAGAAAAAGGTGTAAGAAGTCACAAAATAAGGGAACGGACAAACGTCTCAAACTCAGCTAACAAATTTTATTCCGTCCACAGCGTTTGTAACCATCTTCCAAGGTCATCGCCAACGCACACCGATACACTTCTTCCTTTCCAGTACAACCACAAAGAAGACCTTCTATACCCCAAGAGTTCACCATTGTACTCTGTAAGGACGTTCTGAACAAAACACAATGGAACAACAGCAAACGCCCAATGCCTAATCCAGAACCGCACGCTTCATACAATGTCCTCTTGAAAAATATTAAAAGAACATTAAAAGAACATTAAAAAAAGAGAAAACAAGTATAGTGTGAAAAAAATAGACATTCACAGAAATTATCGTAAGGGTGCAGGCGAGCTGGTGAATATTAACATGTTGAATTAACCTGAGACTGGGGTATAGAAGAAAACATCAAAACGTAGAAGGGACAGAAAATAGACAGGACGACGTCTGAGGCGTCGTCCTGTGTTAGGGACTCAGTCGTAGCAAGCCTATCTCGGCATTTGCAAAAACGTAATCTCCAACCGGCATAAACGTTTAGTGGAGATATATTATAACACGAGGAGGACTTCATAGTAACCTTTGTGCAGTAGTGAATGCGAATTTATTTCGTTTCCTTAAAAGTGCATGCGCCAACGTTGGTCTCAACTGAGAAAATCCTTTGAGGATGCGGCTTACTTTTTGCTCAATGAAGTAACACGAAGCGGACGTTTAACAAACAAAATACGTGTCGGGCTCAAACTGACCAAATTTCAATTGTGGCTCACTGGTACTAGCCAGGATTATTGAGAGTGAGCTCAAAGATACAATCGTGGGGTGACGGGACTAAGTCACGTCTTAATACATTTGCATACGCAGGCACTATATCCGGCATGTCGGGAACCAAGAAAAAGTGCCCCGGTCTTCCTTCTACATCGCTCGAGAATGCTTAGAGCAGGGGTGCAAAACTCATAAATGACGCGGGCCAAAAATTGTTTATTGGAAACTGCGCGGGCCGCACCTAGTGTGACACGTTACACCTTTTTGCTGCAGACAGGTTTTCAATATCCGGCATCATCGCACTGGTGGCCGTCTTCAGCACATCTCGCAGTATCATGTCCGTCATAGAAGATCGAAGACGGTTCTTGTTGAGGGTCATCAGTGAGAACGTCTGCTCACAGACATACATGCTCCCAAAAAGTGATGCAAGCTTCAATGCGTGGTCCACAAGGTTTCCGTACTTGCTCCTGTCAAGGCCTCTGCAGAAGTCAAGCAGCTGAGACTCACGATGCATACTCTTCAGTTCTGGCGAGCACTGGAGGTCGATGAGTTCTAGCTGCAGCGTCGGACCTGTGTCTTCCGGTGCGACAGAAAACGGATCGCGGAACGAATCGTGGCTCTTCTCACTTTCGAATGCCTTGAATCTTTGCTGGAACTCGGAGAGCAGGTACTCAACCTGTGAAGCGTACGTCGCAGCTACCGTCTTCCGATTTTCGCCGGTGGGAAAGAGCTTCTGGCAGGTTGAAAAGTGAACTATGCGTCCACCCCCAATCTGAAATTTGAAGAGGCGCAGCTTTCTTGGAACGCGAAGATCGCGCTCAATCATGTCCGAAATGAGATGGCCTTTTCCTTGGAGAGCTATGTTAAGCGTGTTCAGATGGCTTGAAATATCGGTGAGGAACGCCAGATCACACGACCATTGCTCTTCCTCCAGCTGTAATATGTGTTTCCCTTCCTCTTGCAAGAAAGCGATGATGTCGGCCTTCAGCGCGACGAAGCGACTCAGAACATTCCACGGCTTAGCCAGCGAACTTCAGTGTGATACGGGATGTCCATGTGCTCACTCTCCATTTCTTTCAGGTACTCTTGAAATTTCGTGTGCTTCAATCCCCGAGAACGTATAAAGTTGACAACCGAAGTCACGAGGCTTCATCACATGGTCAAACTTCATCCTTTTGGCACAGAGTGCTTCTGGTGAAGCACACAGTGATATTGCTTCAGTTCTACACCACTGAACGCTTGAAGTAAGTCAACGGCTCCGTTTCTCTTTCCCATCATGGCTGGGGCTCCATCGGTGCAGACACCTGCGAGTTTTTCCCATGATAGCTTGAGCTTCTCTGATGACGTCTTTTACCTCCTTGCTGATCTCTTCTCCCGTAGTCCGTCCGTGCATTGAGCAAAGCTCTGCCAGCTCCTGAGTCACTTCGAAGTTTTCGTTCACACCACGGATGAAAACAAGCAGCTGTGCTGTGTCTTTGATGTCTGTGCTCTCATCCAAAGCAAGAGAGTAATAGACAAAATGACTGCAACCTCTCCAGCTGTTTTGATAGGTCGTCAGCAATGTCATGCACACGTCATTGTACTGCCATTCTTGATAGGCCCAGGTTTTGGAAAACCAACTTCTTGTCCGGGCACATCTCCTCGGAAGCAATCCTAAGACATTGCTTGTTGAAGTCGCCATCAGTAAACGAACGACCTGAACGAGCGATCTGTCGAGAAATCTGAAAAGACGCCCGCGTGGCTGCTTCAGATGTGTTCTTTGCTTTCGTAAAAATGCTTTCCTCAGCAAGCAAAATCCGTTTTAATTCCTCGGACTTTGTTTTTCTCTCCGAATCCGTAAGAGTGCTGAAGTAGAGTGCTCGTAGTGGCGTCGTACGTTGTATTCCTTTAGGAGCCGCGAGAGATTCTCGACACACAAGACATAAGCACTTCGATGCGTTCTCAATGAAGAAGTACCTCCATGTCTACTCCTCGTTGAATTTCCGGCCCTCCTGCTCGATGTTTCTCTTCTTTGGAAGTGCACTCATATTCCAAGCGTGACACGACCTAGCTTTTCTCTATCTGCAACAAGCTGTTACTGATCATGTCCCAACAGGAGGGGAGAGGGCTGTAGCCTCCGTGGAGAGAGGGAGGGGGAAACGGGATGAAGAAGAACTGGAACAAGGATAGGGGAGGGACGCTATTAGGGGTCATAACAACGCACTGGATATCTGTACAGGCTTTTGTGTTGTTGTTTTCTGTGGGTCTAGTGGAGAGGGAATATTTGAACTGAGGACGCGGAGTTTCCCCCGGAAAAGAGGACTCTGAGAAAAGTAGGTCAACGGGTTCGAATGCTTTCGCCAAGTCAACGGCCGCCGTGCATTGAATGACACGGTGAGCGGTTTCTGCGCTCAGTTGGGCCGCGGGCCGTGGTCCACACAGAAAGTGCCCGCGGGCCGTATGTTGTGCACCCCTGGCTTAGAGTATTGTACATTCATGGAAAGTCGGACAATCGAAAACGCAAGCAGCGCATTTCGGTCACGGCGTGTTAGCATGAATTAAAGCTCCTTCAATCGAAACCGAAACTGAGTGGCCAACTAGTTCCGAGAGTGCACTGCGTGGTATTTCGCCTCGATGGGGCGCTTCGAATTTGGAAGAAGTCTATTGTCAGATCCCTGAACATGTGTAGTAAATTCCGAATTTGACACATATCACACAACTTGAAGGCGCGTGCCGAAAAGTTTGGTGCCGACACCGTTTTCACTACGGACTTTAAGCTAAGTAGATTGACACCTTTTCAAGATGGATATAGAGGTTGTCAAAAAGAGCACCGTAAAAAATTTGTATCTTGCGAAAAAGGCGTAGTATACGAGATACCACTGGCCTGTGGTTCCAAGTATATAGGTCAGACTTCAAGATGTATCAATGATAGACTAACTGAGGACAAAAGGAACGCGAAAAACAAAGTGTCCAATTCGAAATTGGCTACACTATTCAGGAATATAACAACTGTGCGGCTGACTGGTTAGGAACAAAAAGTGCTATGCAGAAAATCTAATTACATGAAACGTGCAGTGAAAGAAACAATTAGAATAAATACGTCGGGCAATTGCGTCAGTCAAGCTTCAATGCAGCTAGGAAACCAATCCAAAATGTTCCTCCAAATGTAAATGTATTATGTTTTAACGCTGTGCTTGTTTTTTTCTTTCTTTTTCGGAATGTCCTTTTATATTCTTCATCATGGTGTAATACGCCAAAATAACACGAACGAAAACAAAGGGAGAACTGGACAGACGCGGCGTAACTTCCAACTTAATTGTTCATTTGGATGACATACTTTAAAAAATATGTCTATGACCATGTCTAAACTAGCAGAATTCTTGAAGGTCAGAGTAACACTTTGACGCTTCCAGTGGGTGCTAGGGTGTACGCAAGCATTACGTGATTATAGAAAATGCGCGGTATTCATTGTGAGATATGCATTGCCTATAAGTACACATAATCCGAGTACAGTTACGGAGTTCTTCTGCTCGTATCTCAGTTCTTCATGCTGAAACCGGCATCACGTCCCACTCGCTAATGCATGCCTTCCTTGTCAAGTTAGGTTTCCTCTGCTAACATACCCTTTTACAAAAGGCACGCTATCTAGTAGCGGCTGCTGCAATTATCACAGTCCTCCATGCTTTTGGCACGTACTCTCATAGTGTATTGCACACGAGGGCAGCTTCAGCGTTCGGCGAGAACTCTCATTCAGTTGCAGCCTGCGAGCGCAAGAACTGGTGACCAACAGTGTTGCTTGATGGGGTAACAAAACGGGTCCATTGCGCCCCCTGCCCAAAACGTTAGATTACGTTATAGGCTCATTTTATAGCTTGGCAATACGAAGATTAATTTATTTGTTTTGGTAGGTCTGATCCATCTGCGGATGGAACAATCAAAAACTCTTTTTTTACGGTGCTAACATAACACCCTCCACACTAGAATTGGTGCTCGCAAAATGGTTTATTAAAACTCCATATTGAACATCCTAATGACTGAGACTTTTGAGTTTCCAGCATTGAATTCACGCGCTGACACGCCATTTGTTGTGTGCAATGTTAAGGACGTTTTACTGAGCCTAAGTGGCCTGCTTTTCATTACTTCTTTTATTTGAGGACGTAGATATCTACGAGATTCGTTCAATAAAATTTGTATATTGTGATGACGAAATAGAGATTCAGAAATAGAACTCGGGTAGGAATTTTCTATCTTTCTTTGTATTGTCCACACAAAGTCACGTACTTTTTCCAGTCGTGAACAACCTGCCGGAGGCCATTGTTATAAAATTTGTCTTGAGTGTTTAGGAATCGCTCCACTTCAGCAATAATTTGGTCGTCCTCCTTGAAATGCTTTCCACGCAGTGAAGTCTTCATGCGAGGGAAGAAGAAGTCACTAGCTGAGAAGTCAGGTGAATAGGGGGGATGACGCGACATTCTCAAACCTAAAGAGACCTCGTGTGACAACGTCGCCGGTGCCGGAGTGAGCCGGGGCACTGTCATGGTGCAGACGCACGCCTTTCGTAAGCTTCCCTTTTCACTCTGCCTTGATAACTTCGGCAACTTCGTCAGAAGCACAAGATAATAGTTTATTGTGATCGTTTGACTTTGTGAGCATAATATGTTAAGAAGAAACCATGTCAGTCCCAAAACACACTCAGCGTGTCCTTTCCCGACGGGGCACAGTTCTGGCCTTTTGGGGACTGATGAATTCACATACTGCCGTTGTTTGCTTTGTAACCTTGTTTTGGATCATAGAGGTGTGCCGAATACTCGTCCATAGTGATTAGGCGGTCGGAAAAAGGATCAAGGTCGCTCTCGAACTGCTAAAACATTTCTGCGGCCGCTTCCTTCCGGAGGTCTCTTTGCATGGGGTCAGCAACCGTGGAACCCAGCGCGCAGAAACTTTCTTCATGTGCAGGTTGTTGTGAAGTATGTTGTGCACTGTTTCCAGATTCCTCTAACATGCTGCGCCATCGTCTCGACAGTTATCCACCAGTCTGCGAGGACTAGGGCCTCCACTTGGGCTGCAATTTTTGTTCATCAATGAGCGGCGGTTGGCCACCTTGTTCTTCGCCGTCCAGGCTTATTGTTCGGCCACGCTGGAAGCGTCTTCGCCAATTAGCCACAGTGTCACAAACTGGGGCGTTGTCCCTCCCCGAATACCGCGACCAGCTCTGAATTAATATCCTTGGCATTGCTTCTCTTCAATTTGAGAAAAGGAATCACTGCTCATGCTTCAAAATTCTTCACGTGCGATGCCCCTTTTGTTTCGACGTCCTAGGGACGTTCGGCGGTACTCGCACGCGATGTTTGTACTGTGCCGAAACTCTACTCCGTTCACCCTAAGCTGAGACTGCTGTCGCAGCTATACAAGCGCGAGCTAGTCCGGGCTCCTGGCTTCGAAACAGGTATTTTTAGCGCGAGCGCTCGTTCTGTGGAAGAACGCTTCAAAGCAGCGACCTCGAGTTCTCCTGCTTGTGGCATTGGCTTCAGTATCAGCTTAAAGGTGCCCTCACGAGGTTCCTGAAATCGCCTAAATATTGCATTAGCTTACTCTGTGGGCTTTAAGCATCTCAGAAATGCATAACACATACTGTTGCGTGGCAATTACCCTAAAAAGCACATCGAGGTCATATCCGGTGATGGAAGGAGCATTGTTCCGGCACCAGGACGGCATAAGACCAATGAAAACGCGCCATTTTGTTGTGATTGCAAACGCTCTTATTACACAATGTGTATGCTTTTTGAGATGATACAAGCAAATAAAAGTAATAAAAAATTGGGGATTTTTTTGCTTAGAGGGAACATAATCCTACAATAATCGTCTAAAAAACAACACACTATGATTTGTTCGTTTTTTTTTGTTTTTTTTTTGTTTTTTTGTTTTTTGGGGGAGTGATGTGATCGGGCAGCGAGCCGCGTGCATTCGAGAATCTCTCCGCGGTTTCACCGGTCCGAGGCGCGAGGATCCTTCGCTTGCTATTACTGACAGTGGCACTGGTTTCGGAAAATTCTCCTCCCATCGCCAGAGATGACCCCGGTGTGTCGCAATATTTGATTTCCTTTTTAATAGGGAAACCGGCCCCGTATCGTCATGATTTAGGTATTTCTAGGATGCTTAGAGCCAGCCGAGCGAGTTCTCGCAATATTTAGGAGATTTCAGAAACCTCCTAGGATCACCATTACACCGGGGTCACACTGCTCATACATCACACAAAACCACGGTGTAAGATACACTCTTTAGGTGAGGACACGGCGGGACTGAACGCGCGGCGCGAGGAATCAGATAGTGCTTCGTTCGACGGGCGTCCGAAAGGGTGCATTATTCCGCGGCCACCGTGCCCGCGGCTGACAATGTCGCCGGCGGCCAAACGGCGAAACTGTGTGAGAGCGAAAAAAGTGGTCTTTCTGCACGAGCGACAAGCTCGCTGGAGCTCTGCGCGTGTGGAGCATGAGGCGGCACGAGCCGTCTTTGCCATGCCTACTAAAGCCCCTTCATGTTTCAAAAGTAGCGCAAAGTTGGTCGATGCACGAGGCACGTGCAACGTGCAGCCCTTGGGAAGATCATGGCGGCAACAGAGGAGCACTGAGCTAGATTTCCGACGCCATGAATTTCCACAGCGTGGCGCGCACGTGCCTCGAGCATTTCTACAACAATGAATGGCGCCACTGCACCCAGGATAGAGGGGCCTTAATGCCTACGGGTCGACGAGTCCTCTGCCGGCGCCGAACTTTATCTGCACTGCGCGAGGAGCGCGCTGTCCTCACCTGAAGAGTATTATCTTACACCGTGCACAAAACACAGTCTGGAAACAGGAGTCACCGGAATATCCGTGATTCGAATGCCGCGTGCCAAGTTTTTTCCCTGAACTCCTTGCCATGCGGCATTCGAAGCACGGATCTCGCGGTGACTCGGGTTCGCATTTCTATGCAGACTGCCTTTTGAATGATGCATAAGCAGTGTGACCGCGGCTTTAAGGGTGATCGGAGTATAGGACGTGCGCTAGTGAGGATACCTGTGTTGTTTTTACTTTTTAGGTTTTGTGCCAAAAATTTGACCTTCATGGACGCCCTCGTAGCTTTGCCTCGGAGAACTTGTTATATCTGATGTTATTGAACAATGTGGAAGATAAAAAACAAACGTATTATTGATTAGCCGTCACAGAACCATGTGTCAGCTGGGGCTTTTTTTATTTTTCAATCCCGGACAAATCGCACAAACCCAGACACCGATCCGAAGTTCCACGATTGATTGACGGTTTCCGAAGGCCTGTCGTTCCAACTTTCAGAGTGTCCCTTTTCTAAGACAGGCCATAAAATTCTCATCTCTGCGCCAAGGATGTCTGACGGAAGCGTTTTACAGCTATTACCAATTACTGTCAAAACGCAGCAAGACACACCAGTGTCACGTCGCAGTTTTGAACGTGCCGACCGCACCTAAAAGAAACGCCATAATTGCCAAGAAAAAAATTGTTGACAGCTGCGTTCGGCCGCACGACACACTTCTCTTCAATGACACATCTATTTGTTGTTAAACACGTCAACAGAAGTGCCACCGCCCCCTGAAGCGTACCTAGTGAAGAAACAAACGTCTTCCGAATTGTCACCAAAAACCTTTTCGTTTTTTCGTAAAATATATAGAAATATTTTTTGTAAAATACGTTGAAAGCGTATAAAGCTCATTAAAAAACTGATGTGCGTGAGAATAAGTTTGATCGCAATTATGATTTCCTGGGAAAGTCTAGACTGCATTTAAATCACTTTGTCGAGCACGTTCTGTGTTTGGTTGCATTATTTTAGGACACTGCACAATTAAATCTTTTTGTAATAAGCTAAGTGACCTCTAGTCAGTCATTAACCGAGTAATATGCATAATATAACTTTGGTATAATTTTTTTTTACTGCGGCATTTTAGATATAACCAGATACATCGGGTGAACGTCACCGCTTGAACACGCAAAGCCTGAAGCCGGGATCACGCTGCTCATACGTCAGACAAAATACATTCTGTAAAAACGAGTCATCCATGGTTTGAATTCTCGCGTGCCAAGTTTCTCTTTTCGGTCAATTCTATGCGGCATCCGAACCACAAATCTTGTGATGACTCGCGTTCGAATCTGTATGCAGACTGTCGTTTTGTACAATGTAGAAGCAGTGTTACCCCTGCTTCAAAGATACAGGAAAAGTACGTTTTGATGAAGCCGTTGTATTTGATTTATTGTTTGCTTGGAATACATTCGAATTTCACGGTTTGATTGCAAACAACACGAAAAATAACAAGAAATATTGCATGAAACGTTTTACTAATGTCGACTTTCAAGCACTATGTACCATTAAAATATTTATAGTAAAGTGCGCGATGCGGAGTGTTTACGCAGTCGCTAAGACAGGTCTATGAGTGAGTACATTTTCCTGCAGAACACGGAAACATCCAATCACAACTCAAATTTCGATTAAGCAACAAATGCGCGATGGGCATGTATTTGTTTTAGATCTAACCCCATTGTGCGCTGCGTTATTCGCTGTGATTCGACTATTGTTTCCCAATATTAGCTATCTAATTGTTCTGCAAGATGGATAAATCATGCTTTTTCTAGAGTAAGAATTTCGTTGGGTCATTCACGAAACAGTAAATCCAGAAAGCATTAATTATATTGAATAAGAGACTGTGTTTTGTGCCTGGAAGCATTCCGTAAAGCTATATTACAACTTTAAAAGTCTAGGAACTCATCTCGTGGCCGGGACCCTGCAGTATACTAGATATTATAGTAAAGTATTTCCACTCTATCAAAATGAGCTGTTGGGCTAGTCTTTCCTATCTCTGTCTCCTTCCTGTTTTGTCTTTGCGCTACATTGTAAATATTTGCGCTCTAGATGTGCGTCGTGCGCCTCATTTTGTGCTGAGAACTCAGAGGCGTACTTATGATCTCCGAAAATTGGCAAATGACGATGCCGTGAAACACTTCTTTTAGTTTTATAAATGTGATGCTAAATATGACTTTCCAGATCCTTACGTCATGTATTGATTGGCACAACCGCGTGTTTATCTGTAAGGCCGGACGTTTTTTTTTTAGCTCTAAGTTCGCCATCCTTCCACCAAAGATCAAACTGGCTGTTTCTCAAAATGTTCTGCGGAAAATAAGTAAACATATATACGCTTTTCACAGTAAACAGAAGGCCTTGCACGTGTACCCGTTCAATAAAATGTTCAACTCTCAGTAACATGACCCCCGAGACGTTCAAGGATGTATTTATTCTTTAAGCCGCAGGGACACTACTCCAGTCTTGGCGGTAACGCGTTACAAGGAACGACGTTACCTGTAACGCCTTACTTTTTATGTAACATAGTAACGTATTAGTAAAACTTTCAATACAGTAACGGGTGACGTACTTACGTTACTTATTACAAGTAGTGGGTAACGTAGTTACGTTACTCGTTGCATCTTCTTCCCATGACCTGAAAAGGTACAGTGACATCTTGTTTCGTGTTTCAATAGGTGGTACTCACTGGGGGCCATAGTTGCGTCCGCTGTTGCAGAGCGCGAGCTCACGATGAACTTCCAGAACACTTCCGGAACGTTGCACTTCACACCGGTAAGATTGTGAGTCTTCTCGGAAGATAAGTGGGGTATCCTTTTGAGCATGCGCTGTGAACGCTGCGCTCAAATATGGCGCCCAGTGAATACCATCTCTGCATCGTTTCACTTTATGTCCCTACGCAGCCAACGCTATAAAGCTGATGGGATTAATCAGACAGAGTCCAAATGGCACCACCTTGGTGCTCCTCCTGTTTCTGTACGTGTTCTATCATCGCTGAACCAATCATAAACAAAAAATAAACAGTGACTTGCGCTTTTGACGTTGCATTGACTGGTCCCATTCGCTCGTCGCATTGGCTGCGTCTGGACTGAACCTGAAACGAAGTATAGGCGCTAAGTAGAATGATGTTGATGCTGCTGCTGCTGATGATGATGATGATGATAATAATAATAATAATAATAATGATTTATTTTGCCAAATTAACAGCGTGGGAGCTGAGAAACAAGTAATTAATCACTGCACTCATTCCAGATACCTTCAAAAGTTTGCCCGTCTTTTCCCACGGAAAATGTCCCACTTTAGAAAAAAAAAACCAAGGCCCACGCCTTTGTCAAAGGGTCCCAAATACGCTGTCACCTTTAATTTATAAATAAATGTAACGCGAAACTAACCTACGTAACTTTTTAACGGTAACGGCAGACTCTAAAAAAGTCTGTGCGTCTACTTTTCCGCACAACACTTGGAGAGCCAATCGCCGCAACTTAAGGAGGCAGCTCAGCGAATGACAATGCCGAAACATATGTTTAGACCAAAAAACGCAGTCTGAGTTGTGACATTAAGCAATGCAAGCGTGAGGTTTTGCATTGATTAATGTCACAACTCAGACTGCGTTTTTGGTCTAAACCTATGTTTCGGCATCGTCATTCGCTGAGCTGCCTCATTAAGTTGACGGCGATTGGCTTATCCGAGTGTTGTGCGGGAAAGTAGACGCACGGGCTTTTTTTTTTAGAGTGGGCGCTTCTTTTTATTTTCAGTTAACGTAGGTCGGTAACGTGTTCCTTATTTTGCAAGTAACAAGTAACGTATTTCGTTACTACTTTTGGTAACGCTCACAACGCTGCACTACTCATACACCATGCAACGAACACAATGTTTCTTTAAAACGTAAAAAAAAAAATTTTAGGCACGCTTTAAGCACTTTCGAAGCATGTTTCCTTTGTACATGCGTACCTTTGGAACATGTCTCCAGAGAGTTTTTGTATGACCAATGGGGCAGGACCGTCATTCTCAAGGAACAAACACGCCTCAGAAAGTGCCTCTAGACTACCTTTTGTACCAAGTCTTCGCAATGTGTGACAGCGGCTTTAGCGGGGGATGATGTTGGGTCTCACTAAGACACTCACTCCCGCATCTCGTCACAGCGCACCGATGTCCGAGTGTCACTAGAGCGACAAACAGAAACAACCAATACCGACCCCCCAAAGCACATGGCGCATGCACGCGCGGGTATTTTTTGGTGGGCTCGCCGCCTTTCGGTGCTCGCGTAGTAAGTTCGAGTGATTGCGATCCGGACAAAAAGACACCTTCGCGCGCATGCCGTAGCGGCTTGGGGTTTGTCGGCGTCGGCTGTTTCTGCTAGTCGCTCCCGTGGTACTCGGACGTCACACGCAAAGGGGAGGTCGATTCTGCAAAACGTGCTCAAGAGTGCCGGCACCGTTGGCGTAAAAACTATGAGAGCGTGTCGACAAGGCATACAAGCTATCACATTATGAAATATCCAGAGTTCGTGAAATTATTGCGTTTAATCCCATGAGTGACTTACCTTATCGGGCCATTCATTGTATCGTTCATGTCCTTTACAGCCATGACTCTTTCTAGCGCGAGGTCACTCCAAATTTTAAATTGAGTTCACACAAACGATGCTTGTTTCAAGTTCTACCCCGGCCTCGCGTAACTAACAGTTGTACACGCGGTTTTCTTTTTATACTTTTTTTTCTGCCATTTATGATGTTTCTACACTCCAAGGTATCTGGAGAGCTTTACCGCAAAGCTCCGTGATCAGTGTTGCAGTGTAAACCGTTCTTTTTCCTTTGTTTTCTGTGGCGGAGGAGGGGCGGCGGGGGGGGGGGAGGGTTGGAGTTAAACATATTACCAACCCTGTCATCCGCCGAGCGCCTTCTGTAGAATGCAGAAATTGGTTCTTCCATGTGCTTTGAAAGAGAGCATACGCTCAAGAGTTTTTAGATTGTAAATTGTGCCTCGCCCTCCACAGAACTTTTTCATATAACCCAAAAGCAAGCAGATAAAGCGAATCCAAGGGCTCTTTAAGCCCGTACATCCATCTCCAACGAATGGGAGCCGCTTCAAAGAAGCGGCGCTGTTCACATATGCTAGACTTTGGCTGGAACGTCCTTTCGTTTCCGAGAACCGCTTTTCCTTTCTGTTGGCTAGACCGCTTCGCTCACCGGTAATCCCGGACTCTGGAAACCCTCGCAGGAAAGCGTCCCTTTTCCATCGGCTTTGTGTTTCTGGCCGACAACACATTTTGCGGCGCCAGGGTATTACAGTGCTTTAACAACGATGAGCGATTGTTTGCGCAAGCTGAGACGAGCCTGTCGGCGTTTCAGACAAACTAAGGTGAGCGCGGAACGCGGGGTTTAAAAATCTAACTCGGTGTTTGTGCGCGAGTGTGTGTGTATGTGTTTGTGTACCATCTAGCCGAAGGCGGACTTGAAGCTTTTTATCTCCAGTTTTCAAGACGTAGCGTAAGGTATTTTTGTAGAGGAGTGGTAAAGTATAACAAATATACGCACGCATTTCTTTTTGGTGCACCAACAAAAGTGTTTGCACTGAAAAACAAATCTTTTTTAGAGTTATTTGTTGGACAGAAATGCGACGGTTTTGAAATAAATGCTACGCACAATCTCAGGCCGACGCGGGAATTTTGAAAACAATTTTTAGATATTGTTTACAATATCGTTCGCTTAATTCTTCAGTTCTCTAGTTGAGAGCTATCCCAGGTAATGCTGAGAATATGACACGTCTAGGAGGCTGAGATGCACAATTATTTTCAGCTTATTTGTTCAGCGGTAAACATGTTGCTTCTCATGACAAAAATATGTAAAAGGAAGTTGGCATAATTCTGCTGTTGTGAATAATGTGTTTTTTATCTTCAACTTGAAAGTTTCTAAATATTTCTGCACGACATTCTCAGGTGTTACAGTACGATTAATGAAAGTTTGATATAAAACTGCATCGTTTTGGTAATATTTCATAAAAATACAATAACAATTGTGAAATTGTTTTAGTATTCATTGTAAAAGACAGCACGGAGAGGAAGTTTGAAGAAAAACGGGGCTACGTTTCACCGGTGGTTCACGGCAGATTACGTCAAAATGCGATAGCATTGGTTTTCTTCAATAAAGTCTATATTGCGCTGAATAAATGTCGACAAACCTTATATCAGGTAATTAAGCATCGAAGGTTCGCACATTTTCGTTCAATAAAGATGGTCATTCTCAGCAGGGCGCCGCTTCTATTCAACTATCTTCTGTTCAGCCCGCTCTTTCCTCCTGCGAGGCACTGCCAAGACCGATTCACTGAGCTCCCATCCCTGCAACTTGAGCATGATCACGATAGAGAGAAGACAACGGCATATAACTGTCGCTTCAAAGCTCTCACCCTGGGCAGTATAGGTCAGCGTCCAGCTCAAAATCTTGGGGTCCTGAGTTTAATTTTTCTTGGTGGACGTGGGGAATTTGGATCTTTCTTCTCAATTTATTTATTTTCCAACGAATGTACACAAGTTTCGATATGAGAATCCAAATGTAAAAATAACGATAGAAAAAATGCAAGGCGTTTACAATTCCCTATAATACCGAATTAGAGCGCAGCTCTTGAGGAGGAGGAGGGGAAGGTACGGGGAGAAGGGTATGCCCCTCCTCCCTTTTCGTACCTTCTCCTCCACTCCTCCTCCTCTCCTTCTCCTCCTCCTCCTCCCCCTCTTCCTCCCCTTCCACCTCCTCCATCCATCCTCCTCCTTACTCCTTTTATCATTCTCCTCCCCTCCTCCTCCCTTCCTCCTCCCCCTCCTCCCTCCGTGCTCCCTCCGTCCTCCCTCAAGACACCGCTCGTGACCCTCGTGACGTCCCTTGCGACCCTAGTGACGTCACTCGTGAAGGCTTTGTGAAGGTTACGACCTTCACGTGACCTTCACTGGGAAGGTTGTGACCTTCACGCGTTCCCTTCGTGACATCACTTGTGACCCCCGTGAAGGTCACGTGAAGGTCGTGACCTTCACTTGACCTTCACTGTGGAGGTCGGGAGCTTCGTCGTGACCATCGCGAATGACCTTCGTGACGTCACTCCTGACCCTCGTGACGTCACACATGACGTCACGTGTGACTTCACGAGCGCGTTGCATTATGGGAAACGTCCAATAATGCAACGCGCGGTTACGCTGCGACGGCGACGGCGACGCCGCTCAAGCCGGAAACGGGCGCCTAAGAGCTGCGCTCTAAAACAAAACAAAAACGTCAACACATTTAAAGGAAAGGGTTAGGATTAGGCTGTTAACAACTCAGTTCGTTTGGGAACGTATGCACTATTTCTACTCTGTTTAGGTGTACGTAGGTTCATCACACGGTACGATTGCAATGCTATTCGTCATTCTAATTTACCAGCTCCAAACGAGGCGAAAAAAAACAAACACTATTGAAAACGGGCAAAAGCTAGCAGAAATATGACTCTAGTGTCTGGCTATATTTCTACAAGATAAAGCGAGCACACTCGTTCAATCTGCTCGGACACCTTTTGGTTCGCACTCGTGCGGTGTTCAGGAAACTGGTTTACTTTCTGGGCTATCTTTAATGTGGTGGCTCTGCAACTGTGCAACAGTCGTTTGAAGTGTAGTTAGATAAGCATTTAGTTTTCTATTTGTGGGACCTGGATTTTTTCTACATCACCAGAAAGCACAAACAGATTTATAAAAGGCTGCAATACTGCTCTTGGGCAGCGAAGCACTAACAAAAATAAACTGTTGGTCTTTAGAGAGGAAGATACAGTATCTGATACCCTCCTGAATAAGAAAGTGGAGCTCCATGTTAAACGACCAAATGGTTGCAGCGCAGCTGTGTCTCGTTGTCCGTTTCAGTATATAGTTTCTTAGTCGACTGTTTCTCAACACAAGCCGATGTACTTTGGTCAGTCTCCCTGAGCCCTCTTGTATTTTAGAATTGTGTGCTTCGCTGAAGATAACAAATGTTTTGTTGTTTTTTGGTTGCAAGTAGTCTAAATACCGATTTTCCCATCGCAAGCAAGCAGCATCGCGCCATCGGCCGGGGACTTACCCAGCTCCGAAGCGCGACTAACGTGCCGGTCGGCGAAGACAATTTCGGTGCCATTAACGCCGGCCCCACTAGAGCCACTCGGTCCCGGCACGGAATCCCAAAGCCAGGCGATAAATGAAAACAGGCTTAGCGATGATTGCGCCGACTTCGACGGTATCCAAGACGCAGTTTTCGCCCAGATCGTTTGGGAAGCGTTTAACGCTCTCTTCCGGCACGCACCTAACGAAAAGCCAAACGTAAAAAACACAAAAAAACTCCCCAACACTCAGGGAATCCGATGGTGCTACCACTTTCGCCGTGCCGTCCGGGTAATCCTAATGTGTATACGGTCACCGTGCTATCGAAAGGAAATGCCAAGAAACCTCCTATATTTCGTTTCACCTTTCGATGGACCCCAAAGGAAGCTACGTGCCATCCCATCCAATCAAGTGCAGTGTGAGTATCACGTGACCCTCGAAAGAGCGCGGTGGGGTGAGCGAAACGTAGTAACATTGTACGTTCAAAGCGCTAGATTGAGTGGAGTGGCTAGGAACGTCCACCGGCGGTCCATCCTAAAAGAAACAGAGTGAAGCACTGTTTATTTTCTCTCTTTTTATCGAATGTTTTCACGATCCTGCCGGTGACCGTGGACCATGAACGGTGGCTTCAGTAGAAACTAGCCAACTGATGTCGTTCTTTTTGTGTGTGTGCGTGTGTTTTGTAGGGAGGAGAATTCCCTACTAGCTCCACTGCCGAACGCTCTCGATACAATAGAATTACACGACCAGTGGGGAACTGCCAGGATGGCTCTAACGGGCTTGAGTGGGGAATCCGCCGCTCGCTTTTGTTATAATTTCTTCATGGCGCTGGCTCGATTGCGTTCGGCAGCCCGACGACTTTCTTCTCAGCCCCTGGAGCGGGGCACTGCACGAATGATCCTACGAGGTTGGGTGGGTAGTGTCTTTGCGTGAGGCCGTAACAGACCGTTAATGGAAGCTGTCATCGCTACATAAAGCCAGCTTAATGTGAACGGTGCGGTTCCATCTTAGTGTGCTTAAGAGGCCGCATTGGATGCTGGTGCTTAACCATCGCTTATCCGATTGTTTGCTTTCTTTAACAAAGAGTAAGAACTGTAATTGTGCCGTTTCTTTAGAAAGAAAGTAATTTCGTAGGAGTTCTATAATCCTTTCTTCTGGATTCAGCTTGGAATTAGTATTACGTTTTTCAGAGTTTTTCTAGTAAAGAAACACATAAGAAAGGAGACATTTATAAGAAGGCTTGGTGGTGTTACAATTGTAAACCGGGCAAATCGAAGGGGAGACAAGTGAGCAAACTCGAAACGGAGCTTTAGCTTGCAAGCCTGCTTACGCACATAAACCGTAAGCTAGACAGCTTGGCGCCTCTAAAAGAGAAGATAGACAGCATTAAGAAAAGAGTCCAGGAGGTTAGCGATAAGTATAATGCCGTCCTAAAAAACAAATTCGGCACGAAAACGAAATTAAAGAACTGCGTAAACGGATGGACACCATAGAAAATGAGAATCCGGCTCTTGAGGTCGACAGACTGCGCGATGACATCAATAATCTTGAATGGCAAAATAGAAAACTAAATCCGGAGCTTCATGAAATTACTATGACTGAAAACGAAAACTTGCTAGAAAAGGTCAACAACGTTGCGTCCCGGCTGCAGCTTCCACCCTGACAGAGACCGAGGTAGCTGCCGTACAGCGACTACCCTCAAGACGTGATAACGTGCCCACTTTTATCATCCGTTTCGCGAGGCATCTGGCAGAGACCAGTGGCTGGAAAATAAAAAAAGCTGTCGGGAACTAAGCCGGACATTTTTATTGCTGAAAACATGACGAAACAGAATAGAGCGCTTTTCTGGGTGGCTAAAGATTGGGCCAAAATGTCTGGATTTCGGTATGTATGGCACCGAAATGGAAGTATTCTGGTACGAAAGAGGGGTGGTGAACAAGCGTATGTCGTAAAGAATGAAGGTGACCTGCCAAAGCTGGTGTAGGGGTGATATGAATTATTCCTTACTTTCTAACTTGTTTTTGTTTCCACTTCATGAAAAATCAAGCTCCACTACTTCCGAATGAAATCAAGTCTTACCTTGAGAAAGAGGGCAATTTCAATTTAAGGTGTTTGATTTAAATGCGCAGTCCGCAGTGAACAAAAATACTGATCTTAAACTGTTGTTTGATCAGTTTTATGTTTAATATTATAATGATTACCGAAACTTGGTGTAATCATGACTGCGACATTTTTCGTTTACCTTCACACAACAAATATTTTCCAAATCGCATTTCTAAGCGTGGAGGGGGATTGACAATTCTGACTAAAAAAGGTATCGATTGTGATGTACTGAGTGATTATTCCTTTATAACGAAGGACGAAGAAGTGTTATGCTTACGTAATGGTCAAAGTGTTTTTGCTGTATTTTACCGCCCACCAGATGGGAACCTATCAGCATTTTTCGAAGCTTTTAAGACTTTTTTTGGTATTTATAAGTGACAATCAATTTAATGTCATTTGCAGGGAGATTTTAATATTGATATCCATACTGACAGCACTTCGAAAAGGGAAATGAACAACCTAGTCAGTATGTATAGATGTGCTAATACATTGTCCATCCAACAATAATTACCCTACGCTCCCAAACTACGTTAGATTTATTTATAACTAATTTTCACACAGATAGAGTGAGCAGCGGACTAATAAGCTGTGACCTGAGTGACCATCTTCCACTATTTTTGTCTGTTAAACTTAATGTATCTCGAAAGTCTAGGAAACACCAACCTGCGGTTTTTCAAAATATAAATAAAAATAGCCTCGATGCATTTAGACAGGACATTGCAGCTGCTGCTTGGGACAAGGTGCTAGTGCAAAAAATTGTTGATGAAGACTATGACACATTTTTAGAGCAATTTCTAATGCTATATGAACGCCCGTTTTCATATAAATCTGTAGTGCTATCCAACAAAAGTCGTAAACCATGGGTAACATCCCGTTTGCTTAGAAAAAATAGAAAGAGAGATGCGCTATATAAACGTTTCATCAAGACGCGTGACCCAGATGTCCGAGTCTAAGTCTTTCCGAAACAATTTAACTAAATAGTTGAGGAATGGAAAAAAGAAAAGAGTTTCTATTCTTTCCCTTTTTTGTCGGCAAACTGCCGCACCAACATAATGTGGAAACATTTAAGTTCGCTGGTTAAAGGCGCTCCCTCATGAAATAACATAGAAACATTCCAGCATAGAGGTGTAAAGCTACCCAATCGAGAGTTGGCCAATAGTGTTCAATGAATAATTTGTAGACATAAGTGTTAGTGCTGGTGTTAACCCTGATGTAGCTAATGCTTGTAAATATGTTTGTCCCATAATTGTAGTTCCATTTTTTTAAACCAACTGATAGTTCGGAAAGTTTTAATGTGACTACACACGGAAAAACAGCGGGAGCTGTGACGCCGACGGCTTACAAATTCGCACAGTCAAGTATGTAGTTGACTTAATTGCATAAGTGTTGAGTTACATTTTTAATATGTCTTTGAAAACATGTTTGTTTCCTAAAAGAATGCAAATAGCAAAAGTAACTGTTCTATATAAAAAAAGGTGACAAGAACGAGTTAGGTAACTATAGGCCTATTTCTATACTGCCTGTTTTCTCTAAAGCTTTGGAGAAAACACTGTATCAACGTCTAGTAGACTTTTAGAATAAGTGGGGCGTCGTAACTTCATCGAAGTTCGGTTTCAGAAAGAACTGTTCAACTGAAACTGTACTTCTTAATCAAAGAAGTATATTTTGGAAAACTTTGAGAACAAAAAATTTGTTTTAGGGGTCTTTCTGGACTTTACGAAGGCGTTTGACTGCCTTATAGTCATGTTGTTCTACTTAAAAAGCTTGAAGCGTATGGCATCCGCGGACAAGCGTTGCTACTTTTACAGTCTTAGCTAGAATATCGGAAACGGTATGTAAATATAAACGGTTATTCATCCACTGTAAGGTTCATTACGTCAGGGGTCCCACAAGGGAGCATTTTGGGACCTGTTCTATTTAATTTGTACATTAATGATATCGTTAACGTAAATAAGCACGCAAAATTCGTGATCTGCGCGGATGATACGAGCGTGTTTGTTTCTCCCGATACTTGCGACGATTTAACCAATATGGCAAATCTGACTTTATCAAAGATAAAAAGATGGGAAGACAGCAACTCCTTGAAAATCAATATTCATAAAACAAACCCAGGTAGCGCCGAGTTCTGGGCCAAAACTTGGCTTTTGTTTGGGAGTTTAGGGCATTGAAAAGCCCGAAGAAGCCAAAGTAGAGCCAAACCTGGCCTCCCTTGGCAACAGTCTGGATATTTTGGCCCTAATTTGCCAAACAAGTGCCAAATTTAGGCTTCACTGCCTGGTAGTTTGGCTGTCATCTGGCATCTTTGGGCCTAAATCGACCTAACAAATGCCAGAGTTAGGCTTACTGCCCGGTAATTCGGCAGATATTTGGCATTTTTGGGCCAAAATCGCCAAACTTATGCCAAAGTTAGGCTTCACTTTTTGATAGTTCGGCTGTCATGTGGCACCTTCGGGCCAAAATTGCCACAGATGTGCCAGAGTTAGGCTTACTACCTTGTAGTTCGGTTGACGTCTGGCATCTTTGGGCCCAAATCGCCAAACTAGTGCCAAAGTTAGGCTTCGGTTCCCGATAGTTCGGCTGTCGTCTGGCAGCTACGGGCCAAAGTCGCCAAACAAGTGCCAAAGTTAGGCTTCGCTTCCCGATAGTTCGGCTGTCATCGCGCAGCTACGGGCCAAAGTTGCCAAACAAGTGCCAGAACTAGGCTTAGTGCCTTGGAGTTCGGCTGATGAGGTATTTGATGTACGCGGGTGTACGCGGGTGGTCTTCATCTTAATTAAATAGAAATCAAGTTTTATTCGGCTGGTCACTTTATCTTATTTTGGGTGTCTCTTGATTTATCCAGTCCAAAGGTGGGCTGAATGTTTTGGCGCGGCTGGACCAGGTTTTGCAAACGCAAATTGTGCCGGATGTTGTACTCGCGCGTAGGTAGACACGCAAATATCGGGACGCGCCGTGAGACTGGTTCGACATTAAGGCGCGTTTACACCGGCGATGCGATCTACTCGCGCGATAACTTTCATCGCAAAAGCGACCATCGCGGGCAAAAAGCGACGCGATTTGAGCAGTCGCTTGCTGACCCGACTTTTTGCGATGCAATCTAGTCGGGGAGAGGCTGAGCCAATCAACGGCGTTCTGAGCGAGAGTTTTTGAGAAGCGACTCGCCAACGAAGGCGTTGGACTCGCTCATCGCACACGCCAAAGTGAGCATCCAATTTCTTTTTTTTTGCAATGCGATTTAATTGCGTCGCGCGACTGCTTACGTTTCCGGTGTGAATGCGCCTTTACAAAAGCGCTGAGATCGAGCTAGCGCTGCGAGAGACTGATGTGCGCATGTCTCCTCAACAGATATCATTATTAGGCGGCGCATTGCAAAAGCGAGCGTGGCTCTGTGCGTGTCTTGCATTGTGAGCTGAGCACTGTCAAATCCTAGCGATAACAAAGAGCGGAAACGACCGGGGCTCCGTGGCGCCGCTCCCGCATTACACTTGTTTAATTAAAATGAAATCCCGGAACTTGTACTATTTGAGCGTGTTGGTACTTTTTAAACATTTAGAAAGTGGAGACACATAAGGGACGATACATACAAGACAATCTTTCAACCTCAACAACATTTCTTTTCGGCTTCAAGCTCAAAGCCCGCCCGCTCCGTGGGAGTACAGGAAAGGAAAATCTTGAGGGAAGGAGAGGAAGCGGAGGAAGTGTACGCGATCCCCCTGTCCTGCGGTGCCAGGTACATTGCGCAAACGGGGCGATGCCTCAACGACCGACTCCGAGAACATCAAATGGACGCCAAAAGAGCTGCTTCGGATTCTCAGCACCCGATCGTCATTCACGGGAGAAAATATCCCGGCTGCGCCCCTAATTTCGCCGGCGCGACAGCCATGGGAGGCAACTGCGAGCGAGTCGGGAGAGAAATAATTGAGGCCTATCGGATAGCGACAAGCCGGCAAAACATAAGCACCCCTTCTATTTCGCTCTCAAGAAAGGAGATTATCTTTCTGAGGCCCACAATGGAAGCCGAACGCTGACAGACTAGGCAAGGCGACAAGGTCACCAACAGAAGCGGCCTTTCCTTTCATTCTGTTCCATTTCATTCCAGAGAAGGGCTGGGATTCCCCGTCCCTTATTTCCTTACTGTTGAACAGGTCGGCATACACTCCCTCCCCTGTAGCTTTCGCTGTACAGCAGGCTTTTTTTTCTTTCTCTTTAAAGTGGTCTTCGTTTTTTTTTTTTTTTTACTCTAAAGCGTCGAGAATGCAGAGGGAGCTTAGCTGCTTTGTTGATGCCCCTTCGACCTCGCCTTTTGCAAATCCTCCCCACCTGCTTTTGTGTCTTGGTGTGGCTGTCAGCAAGCGCGACAGCCGCTTTAAGCAAATCAAAAGGGTGGAGTGAAACGCGTGACCTCTCTACGTAGGACGCGTAGGACAAAAACGTTTGGACGAAAATTTGTCACGTGACTCTCTCTGTCACGCTGATGGGATCTCTGGGGCTCTTGTTTTCGCCGTTTGCCTAGTTATAGAAACAGGCGGGTCACGTAGGTCCGGTTTTCGAAATGCGCTCTTCAGTGTTCTGTTGCTTTCGTGCGTTGCAGACGCGGCCGTGTTTTTTCGTCGTAAACGGCCGAAATACGTCCATGCCAATGTTTTGGTAACAGCCATTTCTTTCACCGGAGTTCGTGGAATTCTTGTGATGTGTTTGCTGGACACGCTTCGACAAAAACTGCTCTTCGCCGACGACGAGACGTCAGTTGAATGTGCGCAACCTTCTTTCTGGAGAGTGTTTGTGGAATTCTTGTGATGTGTTTGCTGGACACGCTTCGACAAAACAGCTCTTCGCCGACGACGAGACGTCAGTTGAATGTGCGCAACCTTCTTTCTGGAAAGTGTTTGTGGGGTGCCTGAGTTGGATTATGCATCTATCAAGGATTACGTGATATCGCTCTTTTTTAGTAAGTACACTGCAAGCATGCTTCTGATAGTAGTCCTGCTTTCCTCTCAATCTCTGCGGTTTTTTGAGTGATGAGTTTTGCTTGGCATGAGGACAGTGTTAATTCTATTTTATAATTTGCTTTTCGTTTTACAGAGAAGTGTGACCTTTGTGAATATGTCGACAATACACTGTGTGTAATGATAGTGGTTTAATAAACTTCTGGTAGCGATCCAAACAATTTTGTTTGTCCGTATCTGTGATTGGATATGCAACAAATGTTATGCAACGTACACATACTTCCACGACGTTCGGCACTACTTCGGCACTCCTGTGGCAGACCAGAGAAAAGCCAAACTTTGGCACGTCCCAAATACCAAAATTAGGCGTTGCTCTGGCAGTTATGGCTCAAGTATTGCACTACTTCGGCACTCCGGTGGCAGACCAGAGAAAAGCCAAACTTTGGCACGTCCCAAATACCGAAATTAGGCGTTGCTCTGGCAGTTATGGCTGAAGTATGGCCCCAGATTTGGCGCTCCTCTGGCGGTCCAGAGAAACGCCAAACCTTGGCATGCCCCGAATTCCCAGGTTAGCATTTACTATGGCAGTTATGGCTGAAGTATGGCACCAACTTTGGCGCTCCTCTGGCAAACCAGAGCAACGCCAAACTTTGGCATCTCTGAAATACCCAAATTAGGCGTTGCTCTGGCAGTTATGGCTCAAGTATGGCACTACTTTGGCACTCCTGTGGCGGACCAGAGAAAAGCCAAACTTTGGCATGTCTAAAATACCCAAATTAGGCGTTGCTCTGGCAGTTATGGCTCTAGTATGGCACTATTTCGGCACTCCAGTGGCGGACCAGAGAAAAGCCAAACTTTGGCACGTCTCAAATACCGAAATTAGGCGTTGCTCTGGCAGTTATGGCTGAAGTATGGCATCAACTTTGGCGCTCCTCTGGCGGACCAGAGAAACGCCAAACCTTGGCATGCCCCGAATTCCCAGATTAGGATTTACTATGGCAGTTATGGCTCAAGTATGGCACCAACTTCGGCGCTCCTCTGGCGGACCAGAGAAACGCCAAACCTTGGCATGCCCCGAATTCCCAGATTAGGATTTACTATGGCAGTTAGGGCTCAAGTATGGCACCAACTTTGGCACTCGTCTGGCGTACCAGAGAAGAGCCAAACTTTGGCATGCCCTAGGATCGCCCAACTAAGGCTATAGTTAGGCACCGTACTTTGGCACTGATGAGTGCCATGGTGCAAAAACCTAACTGCGCCAAAGTTGGGCCCTTATGTTTGCCAGACCTTTGCCCAAGTTGGGCATTGCTCTGGCGTGCTACCTGGGAAAGCTGTGATTTTTTGTCCAAAAAACAAGCCCGTGGTGCTGTCTAAAGTACTCACTTTTAGCTCTGCTCCAATCGAAATTGTTAGTTATTTTAAAACTCTTAGGAATCCTTTTAAGTGAGGTATGTCTTGGGATAGCCATTTAAATTATCTTATCCTTAACCTAGCTTGAGTAGTGGAGATTATAAATTGATACAGATCTGTGTTACCAACAAATGTTAAATTAGTGCTTCATAAATCGTTATTTTTCTCCAACTCAACGTATTGCACCTTGTTTGGGAAACATCAACATTTACCAATATTGAAAAACTGTTTATGTTACAAAAGAAAATATTGCAGATGTATATGTTACGTGCCACGAGACTTTCATACAGCTGTCTTATTTAAGAACTTTCAAATAATCACTATTCACAAATTATATCAGTATCGGCTTTCGACTAGTTATAAAAAGTGAAAAAACAAGAGGTACATGTCTTTTGGAAAACCTTACGTCGCTGAGGAAACTTCTCCGTATCCTACCCGTAACCAGAGAAATGGAAGATGGTGACGCAGAGAACAAATTATGGCTCTCAAATGAAAAGTTCGACACTCCCGCATTTGTTAAACAGCCTTAGCAGCAATAACATTGATCTAGAAAGTCTAACCTTTAGAGACTTGCGCTTATACTGATACGCTTGTACGTGATAATTTTCTCTCTAACATTTGCAAAAGGTGCTTTAGTTCCGTGCTCTAATTTGTTACTTCGTTGCCTCCAACACGCTATTATGTTGCTTATTCTTTGTCTTTCGGCACGCTTCCTGCTGTCCATTGTAGGGGCCCAGGGACTTGTCAAGCTGCTTACTGCAGCTTTTTTCTTGGGCCCTACCATCATAACGGATGGAAATAAAGTATTATTAATATTATTATTATTATTATCTTGTCTGTTTTTCAAACCCGCTGAGGAGTGTTTGCCTAGATAGGCCCTTGATTTTGCATACATTCATGTTGTACCGATTGTACATGTGTTCCTGTTGAATATGATTGTGATGTTAAGTACATGGGAATTGTGTTCGATTCTGATTTATCCTGGAACACGCAGATGGCAAATATTTGTAAAAGAATGAGAAGAGTATCTTGTCTATTGTATTCTATTAGAGTGTTTGTCCCGATGTCAATTCGGATACTTATTATGCAGACACTGGGATACAGCATTTTAAGGTATGGCATTACTTTGTTGGAAACTGTCCCAGGCGATGGCATACCAGGATTGATGGTATCTTGAAAGGTATGCTGAGAAGTGTAGCTTACAACTCAGAGTTTCTTGCAGAGGACAACTTGTTTAAATCGTTTCAGTTGCCTAATTTTGAGACCCTGTTCAAGCACACCATTATCACCCGGCACTACTGGGACAGTTCCTTTAAGAATCCCAAGTTATTGTCTAGGTCTTTCAGAAGCAATCAACGGTTTGAAGTGCCCAGAAGAAGAACGCATTATGGAGAACGCGTAAGATCTTTTACGTACCAAAGATATTTAATGAGCTTCACGAAGACTTACATAACATAGAGTCGGTGCAAAAATTATAGAAAGCTCTCAAGTGTGTCTGCTAAGGCCCATCTCAAGACCGATCGAGAAAAAAAAGTTCTGATGTTTTGTGTATCCCTGCATTGAGTTTGATGGTAATGCTGTGTCACATAGTGTGAGTAATCATATTAAATTACCTTTTTTTCTATTTAAGTGACTCCGCAAACAAATTTTGTTAGCATTTGTGTTTCTCTGTTTCACTTCACGAGCAGCATGCTCATCAAGGTGGTGTTCATCATACAAGCCCTAGATGGCTTTGATGAACCGGTGTCTGTACCTGGTTCTGTGTTCGTTCTGCAATAAACTATTATTAATATTATTATTATTATTTATTAATTTTATTATTGAGTCATGAAAGTGAGGTGAAAATTATGTTAGTCATCTGCATTTTGTATGTCTGGCTGCAAATATTAGAGAAATATATTTATATGATGACTAACGTCCTTTATCGATTAAATATCAAATCATGTCTCCGAGTCGGTATGGCTTCATAGCTGGCCGAGGAACACAACCTCTCTTGGACCACGTTTTCAGATGACTTAAATTATGGCTTTGAGAAAAAGCGTGTTCGCTTGCGCTTGCTTCCTTGACGTGTCAAAAGCGAGTTTGATACCTGTTAATCACTCTATACTACTTAACTGACATTTCAGCCCTAGGATTCCAGTGGACACAACACTGCATCGCTTGCTGCTGGTTTTCCTGCTTGCACGCTTCGAGTTGGTTTCAGTTGACAGTGCCGCCAAGTTCCTCAGTTAATTTAAAGCTAGGCGTTCCGCAAGGGTGCGTTCTTTCTCCATTATTGTTTTGACATCCCTATGTCAACGATCTTCCATAGCGTGGTTTTCAAACTGCGTGTTACTATTATGCAGACTGACGGAACGGCTTTGCCACATTAACCACGTCATAGCTTCCCTGCCAGAAAGCAGCTGGATGCTCCAGCAGTCCTCTAACGACGTCATGGACTGGTTTTCTTAGCAGCTTGATCTCTATCTCGTCTGGCGGCAAGCAGCAACTCGTCTGCTTTCGCAGCAATCCCTTAAGAAAGTAGTTTCCTTAAATGTTGCTTTTTTTGCTACACATCAAGCCACAACCCTTGTAGCTCGTGCCACTGTGCTGAAGTGCCATGTTATTCCGACTCTGTAAAATACCTGGGTATACCACTCTAATCGTCCGAACACTTTCGTGGGAATTCTCATCTAACGAAAATATGTTCGAAGTTGAGAAGCGTTTCACCGTCTACTTTGTAACATCAAAACTTTCATGCCCCTCGGCAGCTTACACGCAAACGCGTTGCTTATTCGTTGGCCTATAGTCACACCTGCGTTATGGTATAACTGTTTTTCGGTTCGTGCTCGAAGATTTATGGCAAACGAAAATAGACAATGTCTTAAAGGGAATTTTTGAAAAACGTGTGGTATAACCTCAATTGTTCTCATTTTAGACCTTTTTGGAGACATTGTCAATGCCAGAGCTTTAGAGTCTCTTTTTTAGAAACAGTTGTGATCAGTCACTATCGGTCTGACGACTTTAAATCTCCTCGTCCCGATCTCTCACGGCAACTAGGGAACGTTTCCAAGTATCTCGTCCCGAAATGCTACACACGGTATGGCGAAAGCCAGCCGTTCATTCTACCGTTCCCACATTTTAATCAGTTACCAGCATGATCTCTGGAACGCCGCGTCAAAAGAAAAAACTGACAGCGCCTCCGTCATATGCATATGCTAAAGAAAAAGTATAACTGTCTTCTTTTTTCACATTTCTGTGGTTGACATGTTTGTTGCGACTCCGCCAGACTCATCACCTGGAAGTTCTGCACCTCATAATTGTGTCAGAATCTGTGAGTGTGCTGTGAGACAGGCGTGCCGTTAGTAAGTGTGCCCTTTTTTCGCTTTCACTCTGCTAGACTCCTCATCTCGAAAGTCCTGTGTCTCAACTTTTTGTGGCGATTTTCTTTTAATGTCCATAGCGACCAGACGGACAAACCAAGTTTAGCTCTTTTTTTTCTCTTTTCTCTGTCTCTGTATGCTTAACATTAACGTTTTTGTTTCTTCTAATAATTTATATTGATCAGTACTACTGAAGTGAACAATTACCATGAGTACTTCTAATGTCTTAACTTTTTTTCTTAGATTAACTTGTTATTAATTTTTACCCACAAGGGTTCGAGTCACACAAGCCCATGTCGGCTTTGACTGAACCCGGCTGCTTTTTCGCATGGGGGTATGGTCACTCGGAAATAAATGTATTACCTTCTTCTTATTATTAATATTATTATTATTATTATTATTATTATTATTATTATTATTATTATTATTATTATTATTATATTATTATTTATTATTATTATTACTGCAGTTTGATTCAATTAAGATCATGGATTGGTTTTCGAGAAACGTGATTAGCGTCAACACGAAAAAACGCAACTAATGTGCTTTTTCTAGTCCACTTAAAGAAAGTAACTTTAAACAAGCCAATACTTCTGCACGCTTCAGACTGTACTTCTTGTGAATGTGTGCCAGTAGACTACGTGAACACTACAAAATACTTAGGAATTTATTTTGACTCTGATCTATCTTGGAACTCCCATCTTTTCCACATCATGGAGAAGCTGCTGAGCAGCATCCTGCACCCTCACAATATACGAACATTTATCCCCATGTCAACCCGAAGACTCATTGTGCACGCATCGTCTATAGTGTGATTCGATATGGAACAACCTTGTTCGGGCAGTGCACAAAACCTGTTAGGAAACTAAAGTCAATTCTCTCTAAAGAGGCATCTTGCGTAGCGTGGCATATGGCTCCAATATTCAAACATCCGACAACATCTTTGACGATCTCTCTTTACCATCCTTTCGAGCCCTATTTATGCATACCGTGATACTCCGACATTACTGGATAATACGCTTCAAGGTTCCCAACGTGGTTTGTCGTGACCTTCGAAGAGTGGCACCTATGCACGCCGCGAATCAGTACTCATTTCGGGACATGCATTCGGAGTTATTATGTTCCAAACACCTTTAACAAACTCCCACCTGTACTGAGTGACATTACTTCTCGTGGAAAGTTAAAGAGAACTGAAGGCTATGTGCTCGTCCATAGGATAATAGCGTCAACCTTCAAGACTTTCGTAATGAGGTTTGTACTTACCAATTCTTCTTTAACGATATTTACCTTGTCGCGTCTCTGAATCTCTGTAACTTTCTTCTCTTCTTTTTGATTGTGTGTGTGTTGTGTTTTATTGTTATGTGTGCTTTTGTAGATATTTTGTTGGGGTCAGTCATACAAGTCTTTTAGGACTTTGACGGTCCCGAAATGATACTTTGAGGACGTTTAAGCACTTCTACAATAATTATTATTATTATATATTATTATTATTATTATTATTATTATTATTATTATTATTATTATTATTATTATTATTATTATTATTATTATTATTATTATTTTGCAGGTTAAAATGTTTTGAATTTATAGCCTCTTTTACGGCCTCATCCATCTCGAGTGGCAAACAAGCAAACCTTGATCTACACACGTTAGATACTAATCGTTCACAATTTTCTCAGTCTCAGCACCTCCGATTCAACATAATGTACTATGCTTGATTTTGTGCGTTACTTTGTAAAATTGCACGGGTGGTCAAGAAGCAGATTTAGATTTTGTAGGCTGGCATCTGGGACATAAGTGACCCTTGTAGTTTTGTACGCTGGAAAAAACAAAACTTTCAGCCTTTCCACTTTGGTGAAGAAGGAAGAGCAAGCGGAGCTGGTTCCTTGGCGGTGGCTTTCCAGGCGAGCGATCTGTTGTTCTTTCGCAAGAGAATCTGAAGCGCTCGACGCAGTGTAACTTTAGACGATAGCGACCTCGCAGTGGTTACGAAACCAATCGCGCTGCTGCGCACTTCGCCGCTCAGTTTGTTCCCGCTCTTCTCCTACGAAAGAAATGTTGCCGCGATCTATGAGCGACGGCCGGCAAGCGTACAACCAGCAAACACAACACTCTGGACAGATACCGCCATCTATGAGCGACGGCGGCAACCAGAGTTTTGTGTCGTCAATTCTTTGCGGGGGACACGATCCTGGGAAACTAGCCCTTAACAGCTCCGCTGTAAAAATATGTATACATATTTGTTTTCACAATAAGTGACGCAGATGTCTAAGCGCATACAACCTAGAAGACAAAACATGCGCAGTTTCCGCCCAAACGTGACCACTGAATGATCCCCGCAGTTCTGCCTTGCTTGTGTCGGCATCACCGCCGGCCCGTCGTTCAGCGTCTCGTAATCAGCGGGACACTAGCACACGGCGACGCAAAGGCGTACGCTTCTGCCGCTTTCCGGCGTCTCTCTCATTAAGCTTCAGGGTGTTTGCCGCTGAAGACGGGACAGAGAACCACTAGCATGACGTCGTGCGCGGGCCTCGTCGTCTAGGTAGTATCCGCTAAACATGATGACTCTGGTCTTGGTGTGACACATTTTCTTCCTATGTTTTCGGCACCTCTTTACGTGTCAGACCCGTACATCTACTATCCCACGAAGCGGGTGGGTGTCAATCAGGGCGTTTCGCAAAAAAGAGCAGCGAACGAGGAGGCACATCCTACACTTGAACGCGGAAGCTGTAATATGAGTTGTGATTCTGAGCATGTATTCGTCAAGCTCAAGAGCCCGGCAGATTCTGTTTTTTTTTTAATCTAAATTTTATAGTGGCCTTACGATTCGCTCAACTTCTGCCAGAAATTTTATTCGTCATTTTCCGGGCGCTGCACCTAGAACTAGACTTGTGTGATCGTGTAAATGTGAATGTGAATCTTGAGCAACATTAGGTATTTATGCACATGGGGGATTATACCTTAAAATCACGTTTCCTCAGGTATTGCCTCATGATTAAAGACTATTTGTTATCTACATAATATGGCAACGAATGTCCACCGCAAAGCGAAGTACCAGCTACATTTCTTCTTAACCCTTAAGCCTTTTTCTGCGTTCTATTACTGGGTGTATCAAGGAGCGGTCAGGCTCTTTAAATCGACCGCAAAAATTCGGTTTCTTAGCGCTATCGCGTTCCGATTTCGTACAGCGTTGGCCACAGGTGGTGCATTTTTTTCTATAAAATTCGCAAAAAGCGAGCTTACCTGAAGAAAAAGTAAAAGAAGAAAAGGCTTAGCTCCTATGGAAAACGCAGCGAAGCCACCGGTCTTCAAACCATAGGGCGCCCTATGGTTTGAAGACCGGTGGCTTCGCTGCGTTTTCCATAGGAGCTAAGCCCTTTTCTTTTTACTTTTTCCTCGGGTAAGCTCGCTCTTTGCGAACTTTATCGAAAAAATGCACCACTTGTGACCAACGCTGTACAAAATCGGAACGCGATAGGCTAAGAAACCAGAATTTGGCGGTCGATTTAAACAGCCTGGCCTTGATACACCAAGTATTTCATCATTAGTTCCGTGAACACTGTCTTTATTGCAAATTACTGGTGAGTTCAGGCGCGTTTGGCTGAACTACGATGCCTTCAACGCGTCTTCGATTAGCGTGCATAGCGTGTCATACCGCCAAAACATCAGAATGGATCCCGAATTGGCAAGGTCACGTTGGTCGGAGCTCCCGCGGAGTTCCACAACTGGTTTTCACACCCCCTTCTGCTCCATCAGCCCGCCTCCCGTCAATTGAAGCGCCCTCTTGTTACTCGTTTCAAAACTGTAGTATTTCCATAGACTACGGTGAAGTGCAATCTAGGCGTTGTGCTTCAAAACTTACGTTTTTCATCGAATACACTGTTGCTACCATGGCAGCCGCTCGCCAAATGGTGGCGCGTCGAACGACAGGAGGCGAACCGTGGGGGCAGAACGGGGGGGGGGTTGTTACTGCTCATGAGAATAGCACCTATGGGCAGTTCTGTAGCTAAGTTGATCGAGTAACATGTCGAAGTGGCAACAAAAGATGTCACAGAAGCCGGCATCTTCAAGCCGTCAAATGTCCTGGCAGAAAATAAAAATAAATAAAGAGCTGCAAAAAAGGTGTAGTTTTTTTCGTGTCGCCTCAACTTTTGGCTGCTGAAATTTCTTTGGACTGTAAAGCTCAAGAGAAGTATACCAACAATTCAAGCGTTTCCCGTACCTGCATCTGCAGTTGTGCCGCCGCCATGATCGCGGCAAGACAGCATGACACAAGTTTGACGTCATCAGGCTGAACTCGAGGGACCCCAAATAAGGTCGCCATAAATATTAGTTTGAGACTCGTTTGAGGTACCATAGCTGGAAAGCTTTATTGATGGGTTTCTTTTAATGAAACACAAGAGAGCCCTCCGGGCGCTATATGGATAGAAATATACATAAAAGGTGTAGCTATATTGAAATACCTATGCGTTAAGATAGTCTGAGAGACAATTTATACTGTAGTTATCTGAGTATTTTCAATATTGCAAACTACAATTTCACGCTTTGTATTGTAAAGACCGTTTCAAATGCGAAGAATAGTTTTTTTAAGGCGGTCAACCACAACCTGAACTGTCGAATTTTACCTCCGAAGAAGTCTGCACAAACGGTTCACTAAACATTAGCCTATGTAAGGGTTACGCGGGAGAACTTAGCACTTAACCGGTTGTATATCTTATCATTTCCGGGCTATGTCCGACCTTCCCCAACGCAATAACCCTGGTGCGTCTTATTTTAATTTGGATGTCATTTACGTTCTGCGTCAAATTGTAATAAATTGAGACAACATTACTAGGCAGGTGGAGCTGGTTGTTTTTCGACACACCACAACCCAAGACGGAGGCAAGAAAAGGAACAAAAAACAAACGCTTTAGTACGTCGGACTTGGAAAGGTTCTTAGCTGGTGACGACATAAAAAATGCTTTGTGTGACAATCACTATACAATGCTGTTATGGGAGTCCAACATTAGCCAGCTGACGCCCTCACTCTTTGCATGGCAGCACTATCCTACCTCCACATCTTTTGGACTCTCCGGGGAAGAAACAAACCAAACGTCTTTACGGGCGCCGCCAGCATCATTAATGTAATACAGGGCACATCTTTGTTCGTTAGTATGCCAACTTGGGCCATCTTCTGCAATTTAGTCTACACTATTAGGGTGGTGACTTATTTAAAGCACAAAGTGGCGCATTTTTACCATCAAATGTTGGAGTACTGTAGGTTCTTAGCCTTTCGAGTGATATGTGCTTTATGTTTTAGTGTTCTTTAACTAAACGTTTTATTCTAAACAGGTTATAATCAAGAGTTCCTTTAATTATTAAGTATTATTTATTCAGGTAATTAATTAGTCCTTAATTAATTAATTGCAAGGTTTATTGTTCTCAAACAGCTGGTAGATCTTAGGAGCTACAGCAAACAAGAACATTTATTGATTTGGCTGCGTTTTATAGTTCTACTACAATTAGTCGTGTACTTGATTCGTGACCAGGGGTTTTATGTTGCTACTAAAACTACTCGGGTAAGAACTATTGTTAATTTTTATTACAGTTTTTGCTGTGATAACGAGTGTACCAGGAGGAGGTTCAAAGCACCACCTAGTTTGTTTCTAGTTTAGATATATTTTTCGTGCGAGGCTGGTTTCAGTTTACCTCAGTCGTTAGAAGATACGTAGGTGTAACCTATTATTCGACTATTACGCGTATTTAAAAAAGAATTAGGTGTGGTTTGTTATAAATATTAACCGTTATGTTTCTTCACGACTACAACAGTAAAAGATTAATGTAAAGTCACGACTTAAAAAAACAAAAACTTTGGTATTTATGAACTATTTTTGTTGTATAAAGTATCAGCAGAAATACTAATTTACTTAAAAACAAGAAGAAACGTACATCTCTCAACTGCAAGCTGAGGAATCAGAAACACACCAATGTGAGATCGCGTTAAACCAACACCCTGCGGGATCATAGGATGCTTCTTCGCACAAAATATCTTATTGTGGGGAAGCAAACTTGCGGGTTCGTTTCCCCCAGGCTTGACGATGGGCATTCACGTTTGAAGTCATGCTTGGATATTCATAAGAGGCCTGCATTTTCAGGATCAGTGAGGCAGGCCTAGGCGTATCCACTACAGACATATATAAAAAAAGAAAAAGGTGGGAGGGAAGTCTCTAGTGCAAGTAGGGAATGGGAAACGGGCCTGTGGGCCAAAGGACGGTTTTATCACGCGAAGCTCCATTTATGAAATGCACCTTCCCTGACTTGCATTGCAAACTCCATTATTCAAGAAGGTTGCCATGGTGACCGAGGTGGCTGTTACGGCGGACATTAATTGCGCTTTAAATACGTAAGTCGCCGGTGCATGGCGTTCGCACAGCTTGATAGTTTATTAGAGAGTCGGGAG
>JAZHYW010053708.1:0-12482 GCA_037355805.1 Ixodes ricinus
ACGCGCGTCCGCCATGCGCTTGCTCAACCTCCCAATGGGAGTTCACAATAATGCACACAGTGCCGTGACCGGATTACGTTTAAAGTGGAAAAAAACAACAACAGCAACACATTTTTAACAAATGCTTGTTTTTTGTTTTTTTGTGTTGAAGCCGTAATTTTTAGTGTTTTAAAGCTTACTCAATCACTAGTGATGGGACGAATCACCGGAGATTCGGATTCGGACAGATTCGGAAATTTCCGAACTTCCCGCGACGAATATTCGGCAGATTCGGAGATTCGTCAGATTCGTCGCTGGTTGCAGACGGCAGCGTGAACCTTGTCGTAAACTTCGCGAATGCGGTCAGTTGTGTCTTTTTTAGGTACTGTTACTGCATATAACCAGATTTCGTCTTGTTTATTTCAACGTATGGTATGTACTGTACTGTCATTCTAAACCCTGGCACGCGCCCAGGTCCAGCTGAGCTGATCGGTGTGGTTGACGTAGGCCTAACCAATGCACGGTCTCGGTTTCTGTGCGGTTTCGCGGTGATCGGTAAAATGTAGCGAAATGCTGTGTATTATACATAATGTGGCGCAACGCACAATAAATATATTCAGGCAAGGAAATGATTCGTCTCCTTCTCTAGAGCTGTGTATGTCTGTACCTGTAAGGCGCGAGATCGAGATGAATGTTGCTCGTCACAACTTCGACCGCGTACCGGCACCGGTGGCGAAGAAAAACGTCGCACTGTCGTTTCTCCGTTCTCGGCAGCAAGTTTTGTGTACGTGAACTTTATTTGATGAAAAAGAAACACAACACAGGGGTGTCCAACGCAACTTTATTGTTCGGAAACAAACACTAACTAAATCGGATATCATTAACCAGAAAGGTACAAATGCACGGTAATGTACGGCGCAAGGAGTTTCAGATTGTTTCCCGTGTTCCGATAACAATACCTCAGTGGACACACGTTGAAGATAATCGAATCGAACATACTCACTTGTGTGGTGTGTGCCACTATGACCGTAATTATGGGCACGAAATGTGTCTGTACCGAACAGCACGTACGGCATCGATCTCTTGCGGCGATGAAAATATGCGCTTGTATTTCCACGTGCTACCAAAGCATGCCTATTTTGGTCGTAATCCGGAACCGAAACCAATTTTCCCGCGATGTCTGGCTACCGTTCTCGACAAACATCCAAAATAATATAAACAAAGCGGAACATTTTATTTATTACTATGATATTATATTACAATATTATTTTGTGCACTTTGTAGAATTTAGTGAATTTAATATCACGAAAAGTTGAAACACTCATCAACGTGATCTGGCAACCATGGCAACGCTCCGAATCTTTCCGAACTTTTCCGAATCGCTTGAGATTCGGCTACTCTTCCGAATCTTTCCGAATCTTCAGATTCGGCTCCGAATCTCGATTCGGATAAAGATTCGTCCCATCACTACTCAGTACCGGTATTTTCGTGCAGTTTCGGCTTATAATTGAGAAGCCACACTCGGCATCGGCATTTTCAAATGGCGTTGCGTTGCTTGCCAACGTTACTAGATTATCTCAGCTGTCGCGGTGCGGTTTATAGAAAGAGTTTGGTCACTGGGGGAGCGGGCAGAGCGAGGGCGTGCACCAGACGCAGAAAGAGGGCTTGAAATGCTCTCTTGGCTAACCAGAGCCGAAAGGAATCCCCTAGCGGTTGTAGCGATAAACAGTTTTAATCAGTAGATATGTGGTTTTAATAAGCGCGTAAGATTTAAATGTAGCAACCCTTCATGGTTGAAAATAGCGTGCACCTGATGTTTCCATTATGATCATGCCGAAAGATGGTAGAAACGAATGTGTCGCCTCGAACTCTGTTTTGCTCGAACAGGTGTGACTGCTCGGACGGCAGATTCACCACCTCTGCGCCTGCCGTGCGGATTATGTCGATCGTTCCGCTAGTCGCACTCTTCCACCAATGATTTTGAAAGACCGCGATCGAAACATCATGTGCACCATATTTTTCTGTCACCGAGAGTTACTCTGACTGCTTATTAATTTTGTTTCTCGCGACCACCGCCAGGGTATTACTTCCGGCTTCTGGCTGGCCACACTAGAATTTGTGAAGACGCCCTTGAACAGGCCCAGCACGCTTTCGGTCAATGGCGTCTTTTCATTTGACTCCTATACTTCTCAATGAATGGCCAAACTCTCTGTAAATACGGCTCTGAGATGTGAAACTCCCGCGGAATGGGGTACCCCCACTCACTCACTTCAGTCCGCCTCCGGTCGTTCGAAGCGCCATCTAGATTTACATTTACAAACTGTGTGCTCCCTAGAGTACGGTGGAACGCTATCTAGACGCTGCGCTTCGAAACGTCCGTATCCCAAAGGAATACACTGCAGTAACCATAGCAGCCGTCCGGCGGCGCGTCGAACGACGGGAGGCGAGTCGTGGTGAGTGAAGGGGTATACTGCTCGTGAATGCAGCGTCTATGAGCAGTTCCGTGACTGAGCTAATCTAATAACGTTGGTTGTGGCCGGTCGTTGGCGTCGGCGGCGTCGGTGGCGTCGTGTCAACGTTTGATTGTGGCACGTCTGAGGACTTATAACGGCACAGTCGACACAATTAGCTTTCGCGATCTGTCCTGTATAGTTCCGAGACGTCAACCTGCTTTTGTGATGCCTACATGTTGTTGCGTGCATGCTTCTGCAGTTGGCACGGCATAACAGACGCACTCGAAAACAAGGCGCGTATGCAAGCTTGTTATGAAAAATCGAGTTCAGATTGACAACGCTCTTAGAATAGAAGCGAGTGGTGCGTACAACATAACAGACAGAGGCTTGCGCTATCCACGCTGAACGTGGTCTTGCATGAGCGTGGTATGCATCTTCATCCTCGAGCGGTGCCGCAGGCCTTCAAGGAATGGCCAATTTTCCTTTCTGTGGCGCCCCGGCTCTTCTGAACTGAAATAAATACATCGTATATCAGATCATATCTTCAGTCGCTGATGGCAACCCCCTAACGTAAATAGCGGAAAAGCTTTTTTCACGAGTTTAGATGGCCTATGTGAACTTTGTTGATTTTCGCATCTTCGGCGCGGTGCGACAGTATGAATATGGAATATAGATGGTGCTGTATACGCAAAACCTCATGACCATTTTTCTTTTCGGCTGCCGACCGGTCATTGGTACGCACCGCAACGTAGAAGTGCATTATGTTGGCACTTTTGTAGATTGTTGCGTGACAGATCTCTCTAAGTGTCTATAGTTCTGCAAGTATTCTTCCTGGGGTTCCCAAGTGATCCTGGTTTGAAAGAAAAAAGTAGATTATAGCAATAAGCAAATACAAGGACAAGAACTACAGCCTGAAACAAGCACAGAAAGGTGTGCCCATTGCATTTTACAGGGTGCCGACTTCTACCCAAGTGATTCTTCTGGGTAGACAGCGTTTAAAGCTTAACAGCGTTTAAAGAAATTATCTGTGTCAAGCGTATTTAGTTTTCCGTCAGAGCCCGCTAGAACGCAAATGAAACCACGCAAACAACGTCACGTACGAAATTCCTCACACACGTGCCACAGCAAACGACACAAGACTAGGGAACTTCTACACATAGTCACCACGACGGCATGATCTGCTGCAGACAGATTTGATGGTCCTGAAATGGAAGACCCCACTTTGGAACCACAGATACCTTGTATGCAACTCACGTTGTGAATGAATAAAGAAGCCGTTGAAGAACTTAAGCAGCTGCAGGCAGGAACAGAAGAAGATTTCAGCAAACAACAAAGAATTTTAGTATGTCTCATAAAGCTCCAGCAAGTTGAAGAGCAATCTATTAGGTTGATGCCAGCTGAACACTAATAAACACAGAAATACACAATCGCTGGACTGTCAACTATATTGACGCCTTTAACTTGAAGACTGTAAATCAAATTATCTTAGTGTATGTCATTAATGACCATCTGCGAGCATTTTGTTTATTTAAGAGACTTAGAAAGAGCTCTACGCGTTTTCCATTTATAACTTACCGACACTCTCAGCAAAGAAAAGCCTTGACATGTTTTATCTCGGTGTCATATATCAATTGGGACTTCTTATATAACGAAAGCGATCCAGACGTATCATTTAATATTTTTGTGAGTAAACTCATATCTTTATACCGACCATGCCTTCTTGCTAAGAAACTTGAAAAAAAAAGTCATGAAAGCTTTAGGTCACTTCTACGCTATAAAGATAATAAAATATCGTGAGTCCTTATATGACACGATAAGAGGCAAAAGACATCCTTGTAAAGTTCATAAAAGTTCGAAACAAACTAAATTCGGTCCTCAAAAGGCACGACATGAATATTATATAAATAACTTTATGAGTTCACTAGGCATTTAGATGAAAATTTGGAGCACTGTAGGAACTTCTGATTTCCAGGCCTAGTGATCCACCTCAAACTGAACTGAAAATTGACGGCAAACGCTTTGGAGGTAGGCAGCTCTCATACATGTTTAATATTAATTTCATAAGTTCAGGGCATCCTCAGTCTCCCCCAACCAATGCAGCTAATGTCGTTTCATATTTACGTCAGAACGTAATTAGCTCAATTGTTTTTTCCAACGGACGAGGAAGAAATAAGTACCTGAACTGCTCGCCTTAAAACAGCACTGCCCAAGGTGAAGATGGCCTTAACACAGAACCAATGAAATTCATTTCCAGTCTACTATAAACTCGGCTGTCACATATGCAACACGTCATTGTCAACTGGTCGCTTTCGAGATCAAATGAAAGCTAGTACGCGTTTGCGTTGCCCATAAGGGTGGTGCACGGAATGACTTCAACAATTAGAGGCCGATCTCTGCTATCTCATAATGTTTCGATAATTTTAGAACAAGTAATGAACAATCGCTTGACTAAGCCTTTTTACAAAACAAAATGTAAACTCCGAAAAGTGGTTTTGGTTTCAAAAATAATAAATCTAGAGAAATGGCATTGGTAAATATCAAAGATAAAATTATTACCAACATGGAAAGTAAACAGTTTACGATCGGAATATTTATTACGATTTCTGAAGAACATTTGATTCAATTAAACATCAAATGCTACTAACAATGCTAAACATGTATGGTGTAAGGGCACAGCGAACGAATAAATTTATAGTTAATTGAGTTCTCGATCACAGCTCATCATTTATAATGGCGTCAAATCAGATACCCATCGACCAGCGTATGGGGTACGCAAGAATAAACCTTAGGACTAATACTGTTTCTTATTTATATCAATGATATAGTTATTATTACTTATCGCTCAGAAATGGTATTACTCGCAGACGACTTGAAGTGCATTTGTTTTTCCATAGCAACCTCCAGTATCTTGAAAGTACAGCTAATGATTGGTTAAATAATTTTTCACTGTGGCTAGCCGCAAACTAAATTGAATTGAATATTTTACAAACTAAATATATTGTTTTTGGAGCAAGAAATAGGATGCATGCTTAACTGCGACATTAAAATAAAGTTTAACTCCTACAGACTGAAGAAGTTTGAATCTTTGAAATGATGCCCGCGTTGGTGGTGCTGAAACCCCTTGCCTTATGCAAGCTATCTCGGGTGATATAAGAACTTCATACTCCATGGGAAACCAGTGGCTTCAGGTACTGTAAAGACTCCCTTTAGGTGTGGGCCCGAACTTTGATTCATTTTCGACCAGGTCATCATGTTCCAGCTGCCTTGACAATGCGGATGGGCACGCTGCTCTAAGTTCTGATCCAAGGGCTCTTATGCGGGCAGCTACGACGACAGATAAACTTACGTCCTTTCTTGTATCAAACAGCATGTTGTGCTGGTGGGATCAGAGAGTTCATCTTGGCGCACACTTTGCCACTCCACGAACCCTAGGGGTAGGGGATCCAGGGGACTGCATCGTGACGCCTGAATCGCTGCGGAAGCTCGGTACATGACATTTCGGGACGAGGCTCTTTGAAGTTGTTTTCCTTCAGAAGCAGCAACAGCCTTAAAAAGCCCCTTGAAAAACAAAATAACAGTTTGGTAGGGACACGTGTGCAAGAAATTAATTTTACGCGAAAGGAACTGTTTTTTTTAGAGCAATATTGACGGCGCGAGGACGATTTAGTCGGCAGTCAGCCCCTTTCACTTGTTTTCTCTCTCGGCATTTTGGGCGCGTGGAGGACAGGTGGATCGGCTTCGCCTTCACGAGCGAGATGGTTATTCCGGAAGCGACCCGTCACGTCATGGAGCTTCGGCGCGCAGAATTTCAAATGGATCTATCGCCATCAAAATTGGCTCTAAAACTTGTTTTCGCGTAAAATTTTCTTTTTTGACGCGCGTGTCTCAATTAGATTGGATTAAACTTTTTTTTTTCAGGGGCTTTTTAATGCTGCTATGCTGTGACGTGCAGAGCGTAGACACCGCAGTCTGCCGGCTGGACACTGTCACGTTGAAGATTTCACCGAACCAGAGGCCACAAGCAGGAGCTGAACTCGGCAGAGTTTTGACGCGTTTCTCTGGCTTTGATAGCGGACTCATTTCACATGCATGTCTCCAGGACTGCAAGGAATGCGAGGCAATAACTTCAAGCGATGCATTTCAAGAGTTACCAGAAAATGTTTATTGCTGTTTCATCTCTCTGTCAGACCTTGAATATCAAGAACGCCTGAAGCCCATGTCGGTCCAGCATACAACTCGAGATGAATGATAGCACAAACATTTATTGAAGGCTTGTTTAAAGAGGAAGACATGTTACTCGTAAAATGCAATCATTATTAAGTGAAGCGTTTTGCAACATTACAACATTTTGGGATTATCGACAAATCCGTCGACCACGGAATGTTTTCAGCGTACATCCCTCTAGAGTCTAGACCCACCTATAGTTCACCCACTAGCACCAGCAGCGGGCAACTCGACGATATACACAAGCAGTGGCCGGCAGAAACGCCAATAGCGCTTCCGCTCCTGGTTGCCAGACTGACTTTCCAAAAGGGTCTGGTAACGCGCAGGCGCCTGGTGTGCCAATAAGGATCCGATAATGGTTTTGATCCTCCACCTCTTCTGTCTGCCTTGTTGCCTCAGTCCGTTCCGGTCCGTTTAGATTCAATCCGCAGGCTGGGTGTTGTTCTGTGCGGGATTGTTCCAGCGGCTGCAAACATGAATTATTGCCAGAAACCACATAAATCATTCTAGGATAAAGTGACATCAAAATTTGCACGCCTAGATTGTCTTCATCTCATCGTTTCGTTACTTTTTGTTCAAGGCAAGAGCTTCAGCAGAAGTAGAAGCTGCTAATGGTGGCAAACCATGGTTAACTTCTGGTTTCAATTCAGGGAACCCAATGCTAGTCTTAGCGTCAGTTCATAGTAGGGACTTCTTAAACCCTCGAAAAACGGGAATGTAGAAATCGACGTGAATTTAGCGAATCTGAACTACGATAATAATGAGACGTTGGACTGCAGGAACGCTCCACTGAAAACTAAAACGCTGAATCTTTCTACGCAGCGTGTTCCCCGGACACCTGTCCATTTCGATTTGCATGCGAAGTATCGTACCGGCGTGCACTCACGCAACCCGAACTGCGTGATGCCAATTGAAGATCACAACGTTAGCAGTCGCACTGCACTGGCCAAATTACCAATGTACAACAGAGACACCAGACACCACCATAAGGCAAAGTGATTTCCTTCTGTCTATAGCATTCAGACAGCTGTTCATATCTAGATCGTGTAAACATTTCCCAGATAAACAAAAAATATTTTGAAGGCTCCACATTATGTTTTAGTGGATCACTTACTAAATTCGGTAAATATTTTATATATACCAGAGTTGAAAGCTGGGCTAGTTTGGGTAGGATAAACATTATGTAGGTAAAACAGCGCAGAACGACACAGCACAAGAAGGAAGGAACAACCAAGACGGGACAGGCGCTGACTCGTAACTAAAGGTTTTATTACATGGTTGTTCTTTCCTTCCCGTCTGTGTCGTTCAGCGCTGTTTTACCTACATAATTACTATAGTAGTCTTTTTGAGCTTAACAGAATTGTTTTAAAAAAGGCGTGGAAGTTACATTTATGCCACTTGTGGAGGTGTAGTTAAACGGCCAGAGTGACATGATGTGAGTGATTAATTTTCTGATAAGTGGGCTAATTAAATAGACTTCGTTAAATAACTTTTTATTTAGTTAAAATAGACATATGATTCCATTTAGAAACTTGCTGAACCATCGAAAACAACTAAATCAGTAATTTTAATAAAGACTTTGTGCGCATGAGAAAAGTAGTAGTGCCTCTAAAGCAACCACTCGTGGAGCAGGTACAAGGCTAGGCGGTTGCGAAACGCGGATCACCAGATTAATCATCGCGTTCCGCAACCGCCAGCCTTGTATCTGCTCTAAGTGGGGTAACTTTAGTGCACTACCACGCTTCTCACGCGCTCAAAGTCTTTATGGAAATTATTGATTTAGTGGTTTTCGATGACGCTCAGCAAGTTCTAATTGTAACCATATGTCTATTTTTAATATTTAAAAAGTTATTTAACGAATTTTATTTAATTAGCCGACTTATCGCAAAAGATTAACCACCCACATAATGCCCCCCTGGCGGTATAACTCACCTGCAAAACCACACAAGGTAACTTCCACGGCTTTAAACAAATCTGTTACTTAAAAAAATTAAAGCCGCTTACAACTCTCTGTAAGGCCGAATTGGAGCGCAGCTCTTGAGGAGGGGGAAGGTGCGGAGGGAGGGGGGTTCACGTGACCTTGGGGGTCACGTGACCTCGGAGGTCACGTGACCTTGAGGTGGTCACGTGACCTCGGGGGCCACGTGACCTGGGGGTCACGTGACCTCGGAGGAGTGGGGGTCACGTGACCTCGGGGGCCACGTGGCCTCGGGGGTCACGTGACCTGGGGGGTCACGTGGCCTCGGGGACGTCCACGTGACCTGTGGGGGCCACGTGGCCTCGGGGGTCACGTGACCCTGGGGGTGGAGTCCTATGACCTCCTGGGGGTCACGTGACCTTGGGGTGACCTTGAGGTTACGCCGACGGCGGCGGCGACGGCGACGCCGACGGCGGCGCCGCTCAAGCCAGAAACGGGCGACCTAAGAGCTGCGCTCTAAAAAACACGCTGTACATGTTATAGAAAACATAAGAATGTATTTAGGAATAGTTTGGGTTATTCTGAATAAGCACTTCCGTTTTCACAACATTTATGTCACTAAAGGTCACTGCAGCGGCCTTTGGCACTCACTCGTTACATCAGGATAGGAACGACAGCGTAGCTGTAATTTTTACACCGCTCGAACTTCGTACTAAAACCTGGGTCGCTAAACTCGTCAGACACAACTTTCTTTGTGTTATGACATAGCGGGGGGAGGAGCCGAAAGATTGCAGCGAAGTTTTCTTTTCTCACAAACCCGCAGATCCGTATATCTTCGTGACGTTTTTCATTGAAAGGGCGAAAAATCCCTACTACTCCCTAGGCGCCGAGCTAGAGCAGCACGAGAAAGCACGCGGAGACAAGCGTGGTTCGTATACGTATAATGTCACGATGAAGATTATCAGCTGCGACCTCGATGGTCTCTAAAAAGCACAGCGGAGGCTTGTGGTAATTGCATTCTAAAATCAACACCGTCAAAGTTGATAGTCTGATATCGTTCTTATTTCCGCCGATAAAGCAGAATTTACTAAAAAACGTCCCTGTCGTCCCTTTTATTTATCTCGGCCTTTTGAATTTGATCAGAGTGTAGCCCGACGGGAGCTGGAGTCACAACCAGCCGAGTCGCATTGTCCACCTTTGGACGAATTTCGCTTCCAGGCGGTTGTCCCCCATCGGCGGGAAATAAAATCATTTTGTAATAGACTTCGAAGGTACCCAAGCTGGGATTAATTCTGCACGTTCATCAACTGAAATAAGACTAATGTCGGTTTGGTCAATATTGACGGTGATGTTTCGAGAACGCGAGAATGCCGAGCTTTCATCGTGCACAGCAAACTTTCCACCGTCGACTCGAACACGCACCATCAAATTTGTCGTTCTCGACTGATCATCCTGACCCTGACGTCGAAGTTATAGGAACTATAAGAGGACGTCACTGAACGCGCCTGCACAAAACGACCAGAATCTCTAAAACCATATTTTCGAAAATTGCTCGCTGTGCTGTTCCTCGTCGTCGCTCAGTTGGAACGCCTCTAAGCAGTGTCGTCGAAACAGAAGAACAAGAGGGCGATTCACCCCCTCCCCCAAGTGGTGTCGAAAGGGCAACCTAGAGCCAAGGCTACAAGGGTTTGGAACCCTTGTTGCTTAGCTCCTGGTCAGCGATCCAAACCAGACTGAGAGCCCGGATGCAGGAGGAGCTGCTTATATACAGCGCCCGCTGCACCCAGTGGCGCCCCCTACCGGACCACGGGAATGTGTGCGGATGTTATCCGGGAGGGGGCGTCAGCTGGGTTCAGAAGAGTTGGGACCCAGCGGTACCATAAAGCCTTTTTTATTGAGAGCAAGGTTATGGTTAGTGCGTACAGAGGTGAAAAGGTGCGTCCATGGCCTGCACACAAAGCGTGAACCAAGGCTTGGTTATCGTTCTCAATGATGGAGTTTTTCGGGCACAGAATGGCGGCGATGCACACGGCTGTTAGCTCTCTGTTGTAGATGCCTGTAGGGTGGTTCGTCACCAGGGCCACGTTGCCTGACTGTAGGCACACTCCAATTCCAGTGTTACTGGCGTCCGCTGCAGCTGTGAATTCGGGCTCCGGGATCCGCCAGGGGGTGACATGTGGGATTCCCTGCCAGAGCCTTCGAAAGGTCGCGATCCAACCTGGGTCCACCGGGGTGCCGTGGGTGGCGGCCTGGAATAGTGGACGGAGGATGTGATAATGGCCACGGTACAAACTAAAATAAAAAGCCCAGTGGCCGGCGATCCTTTGATAGGTTTTGAGATTCTGGGGTGTTGCGAGGACGTCTAAGGTCTTGTCGAGCTCGCTGAGACGGGAGGGCGTGTGTCCAATTGTCTCGTCATTGCCATCGAGGCAGAACCCCAGAAACTTAATTTTCTTGGTTGGTGTTAGCGTTGTGTCTTTGTAGTTGATTTGGATGCCATGTTGGACCAAGGTGTCGTGGAAGAGGGAGGTCACTTTTTGGAGAAAGTCCGGGTCATAGTGGGCTATGAGGAAGTTGTCCAAGTGGCTCCACGCCCAAACGCCGTGGTCCCGGAGGAATCTTGTTAGGGAATTGCTTAACATCTGCATGATGAATGGTGCAGGGCGGATCCCAAACGGGAGAACGGTGAATCTGTAATATTCGCCGTCTACACGAAAGGTGGTAAGCTGTCTTGCCGAAGGGTGGAGGCCGAAAATGATAGTACGCCTCCTTAAGGTCGAGTTTCGTAAAAAATGGTTTGGAGGGCAAGTGGGGTGGTCTGTAGTACCACTGGCAAAGGTGGGAGGCTAAACTTTGGTGCCTTGAGGTGTGGAGTTAGCGCCGAGCAGTTTAGCACAAAACGGGACTCCGTGGAACTTTTGGGCACCACTTGGACGGGGCTTAGATAGGGTCCTCGTGTGGTCTTCTCAATGACGCCTGCCTGGCACATGGATTTCACTGCTTCCCTGATGACTGGCAGTTGTTCAGGTTTAGGTGGTGTGTTGCGGACTACGGACGGTTTGTCGCATTTGAATCCTTAGATGCTGTTGGGTCTGCGGGGGGTGGTAGCCTACGGCGTTTCCGAGTCCATTCCAGTCGACGACTGGTGGCGGGAGCACTTTGTCGCACGGGAAGGTAAGGGGGCCCTGTTTTCGCGTTGCAGGGGCGCGTGAGTCCTCATCTTGTGAGTCATCCTGATCGTCTGTGTCGTCGGGTTGATCATTGTTTCTTGCTCCGCTGGAAGATCATGGTCTTCCAGCCATTGGAGTATCCTTTCTGTGGCTACAAGGGCATAAGGTTGTAAGGGGAGATATCGCCCCAGCCCCGGACTATAGCATTTCAGAGAGTTCTAATAAAAAAATGACAGACGTTTACAGTTCTCTGTAATGTCGAATTAAAGCGCAGCCTTTGGAGGAAGAAGGACAGGACGGAACGGAGGGGAGGGGTATGCCCTTCCACCTTCCTCCTCTCCCTATCCTGCTCTCCTCTCATTTAGCGGGGAAACCTAAATGATGGTGACGTCAATTTCCACGCTAAATATAGTAAAAAAAAAACGTCCCATAATGCAACGCGCGCGGTTACGCCGACGGCGACGCCGCTCAAAGCTCAGAAAACAGGCGCATAAGAGCTGCGCTCTAAAAATTCGGGGAGAGGTAGCCCCCTTCTTCACTACTATCACCCCACCCCCTTTCTCTCTCCCGAACAATGGCCCTTCTGGCCCCTATTTGAGTGTGTGTTTGTGTTGGTTATACCTTTTTTTCCCTTTTCACGGCTTTTTCTCGCCATCCCCCCTCGCCCCCTCATCTCTCAGACATTACCGACGTCTCTATACATAACGCCTGTGGGTGACCCGGAGGCGTAGCAATACC
>JAZHYW010053710.1:0-32770 GCA_037355805.1 Ixodes ricinus
GAAATCGTCTGTTTCTTTTGAGCAGCCTGCATCTGTTAGCGCGCATCAGTCAAACGGTAAAAGTGACAATCAGACTCGATGTTCCGAAGCGCAATTACATTCAGACAATAGGAAAAAAAACGATTTTTGCTTTTCAGTTTGAGATAATTCTTTTTAGCTGGTTGGTTGTTAAAGCTTTTATAACATAACCTGCAACAGAGCACTTACAACATGAGCAGTTGGTTTTGAGCAGTTCTGTGCCTCACCAGGCTATCACTATAGCAGTTGTTCAGAACTATTTCAGCAAAGCTCCACCTAAGTACGATGATTCTTTACTGACTATATATATATATATATATATATATATATGCAATGGTCAGGAGCAAAGAAACGTGAAGGAAGCAGAACGGACTCAGATGACAAGAGATATGTAACAAGAACTGAGCACTGCAGGGCGTGTATTCTTTTTATAATCAGTTTGGAGCTGCTATAAGACTTTGAAGCGAAAGTTTAATTAAAAAAGATCTAAAAAATCAAGCACCGACCATCACCGCATGTGCTTCTAAGAGAAAAAATAAACAAAAATGTTTTGCAACCTTATCAAAGGACGGCGAGGACCGGCGCGCCTCTCATTCGATTAGAAATTTGTTCGACCTGTTCCGGTAATTTGACACGATTGTAGATGCACTTAACCTTTTGTCACATAACATCCAGAGCTTTTTTTTTCTGTACAATATCTTGAGTCAGCATCAACGCAATAATACTGATACACTCCCTTTCGACACATTTCACTGCAATGCACAAGAATTCTAAGCGGAACATGAGCAAGACAAAAATATACACTGCAGTGGTTTTCAGTGGAACAGGTTGGCGCGAAAAAAGAACATGGTAAGCGGAACAACTGGCTGATCCGCATAAGACCCGCGTGTTCCACGTAAGAAAAGCAGAAATAAAGCAAAGAAAACTGGCGTTCCGCATATTTTTCTCGACCCACATAAAATCTTGACTCGTTCCAGAAAAAATATGTGGAACGTCTTTTTATGCGGAACCTATCTGGAACTATTTTAAGAGTGTATCTACGCAAGCGCGGCTGCGAGCAAAGGCGTGACCACGTGATTCCATAACCACGTGATGCGCATCCCAGGAAACAAAGGGAGGGATATCTCCCCGGTGTGAATACCTCTTCAACACCCCACTAAAAAGCAATAATTTGGTTGATTCTTTGCTCGAACCCGGATCTGCTGGAATTCGCCAGGTGATCGGAAGACGCGTTTTCAGATTCCGCCTTTTATTGACATTCCAGACTTTGTAACTTTTATTCCAATTCAAACAGTACGATTCATTCGTATGCATATTTGTAATATTGACAATACATTGTAAACCATATGATTATTTCAACTTAAGAGGCGTGCTTTTAATATCCATGCTTGACATTAGCAAAATGTTGTGGTGTGTGTTCCAGATGGCACTTTCATTGTATAAGCTGGCCAGGTGTTTCCTAGGCTGTCAAACTAACCAGAAAAAATCGGCACCTCTACATAAAAAGCTGGAACCTTCACGGATTTTGCATTTGGCCGGTGGATTTTAAATTGCGAAATTTCAAGGCGTCCTGTAGAATGTGAGATCAGGAAACTTTACAGTGTCAATGGTGGACGTGTTCACAGATGACCGAGCAGCGACAACAGTAAGTTGTGGCGTCAACACCCGATAGACGCAGTTAGCAGACAACAGAGTCTTTCACCTGCTTGCTGCGCCTTTGTCACATGTGTGTTTCAGTACTCTAGGGGCAGTTTCAGTACTCTATGGGACAGCGCCGATTTTTACGGTTCGTTTTGCTGCGTAAGAAACATCTACCGTATTCTTCCGAGACATACTTATCCAAGTTGTGCTCAAATTCCTACTGCTCCGCACACAACGGTGATCTGGCCATGCGGTACGTTGATAACACCCCCTAGAAGGCCTGGTTACTCTTCTCCATAACGTGAAACTAAAGATCTAATAAAGGGCACCCTATTGAAAAAAACGATTTGAAAACAGTTTGGATATGAACTGGCCAAACCCGAAATTAACTGGTTGTAGTGGAATTGTACCGGGCAAATTGGAAATCAAACTGTCGAAACTGGCCGAACTTGGAACGTGAACTGGCCAAGCTGGCAGCTGAATTGGCTAAACTGTTATTTGTACAGTTCAAACTGGTCGCTAATCAGGCAAAACTGGTAGCTTGAACTGGTGACACTGGTGTCTTAATGTTCAAGCTGGCAGCCAAACAGTTTGAACTGACAGTCGAACTGTTCTAACTGGCTGTCAAACAGCTACAACTGGCAATGAAACTGGACTTACTGTATCGAAACAAGTCATACCAGCCGAACTAAAGAAACTGCTCGGTGAGCAGGTCAAGTTAGCAGTATGTCCAGTTTAAAATAATTAACCATTGGAATCGATCCCATTGGCCTTTTTCATTTGGATCAATTTGGTTTGAATGGTTCTCATTTTAACTCCCAAGCGGGAGAACCGCATTAATGACTATTTTTTTTCTACATAAGCGATTTGGGCTTTTACACTCCACACAAACCACAACAAAAAGAAAAATGGCAGAACAAGATTTATTAATTCTATAGGCAAATATTTTTCTAGAATGAACCTTGCCACAGCAGAGAAAATGTCTGCCCTTTACAGAACATTTTCTCTATGCAGATGTCGCATAACAGACTAGTAGACCAAATAAAAGCTATATTTTGACGCATGACAGGTCAAGAATTCAGTGATGCAATCGCCTCATAGAAGTTAATTTCCCTCTGCCGGCCAATCGTTCCCACTTGGACTTTATAACTTTTTCCGCTTTTTACCGCGGCCTTTATCCACCCTGGCCTGCAACTAAAAGCCGCTTCCAGGCTCCAGCGCAAGTGCCCGAGGGCGAGGCAGGGAGCCTCCTACCTGATGTCGGAGAAGCGCGGAGAAGCGCGGGAAAATGTGGCAGTGCGCCTATGAGCGTGGCGTATGAGTCAAGCGCCTGGAATGCGCCGGTGCCCTGGGACCGGAGATCATGCAGTGTCTCCACGCCCAGCGCGGATGCCTTGAAAGGGGAGAGGTGCTCACGTGCCAGGACAGGGAGCGCGCGGGCCAATCAGCGCGGCCCTCGCGCCCGCTCGAAGCGCCAGTTGGCGTCGGCGGCAGCTCCGGGGGCCAGAAAAAAAAAAAAAAACCGGATCTGGCGCGACGCTTGAGCGGTTGGGCAGGTTGGGTCTTTGTTGTTGGTGCCGCGGTTCTGTTTGGGTTGGTTACAAGTTGTCTTCAGGCTGTGTTTGTATAAGATAGTTTGCCGGAGCCTTGAGTGCCGCACTCTGCCGATGGTTCCTGTGGCTGACGACGTCCTCCACCTGAGTTCCACTCGCTCGCGGGCGAAATGGCTGCGTCCCAGAACGGCGTGTTCGGAAGTCGCTCCGCGGGCAATGGCTGCCTCTGTCTCCGCGCCAGCGAGCCAGGTAAGCAGGCTCGACCATTTGGATTCATTTTCATAATCAGGTGCATCTGAAACTGAACGTTTCAGCAACCCGATTTGGAACATCTATGTTAGTAATAGAACCGCCAGTGTGCATGCAGCTTCAGAGCTATTCTACCGCAGTGGTTGCGAGTTGCACAGTGGACGACAGACTGGGGAGGCAGGAAGGGGGAACTTGTTACCCCTTCCTGCCTTTTCACCCTGAGCGTTGCTTTGCGTAAAGGCTGAACCGCATGTAAGTGATTAAGCGAACGACGGTGACAGTGACGAGAATCAGCGACGAGCGACGGTAGGTGGTCGCGTCGCTCGGTTTTTGGATTACTCTTCTAGAAATCGTCGCTCAACGCCTTGGTCGCTTGCTGCCGTCGTTTTCATGCGGTTTGTGTCGTCGCGCGAGTGACCGAGTGACAGCGAAGCGGATCGTCGTCGCTTGTTTCGTCGCTCGCCAAATCGCTTACATGCGGTTTATACTTAATTGCCGCTAGAGTGGCACCACATGTACGGTTGGCGCACGCTTCCTTATTCCCTCTCGTACTGTTTATAGTGCATATTTTTTATTCGTGGCACTAGTTGAACACCGTTTTAGAACAGACGGGTGCAAATAAATCTGCCATGGCTCTAATTACTGATGTTTATTCTTATTTCAGATGCCTTGAGGTACTATGTTATCCACCACCGGAACCCGGACACACCAACAGATGTGAAAAATCTCGCCGACCGGCTGGGACTAATGAATGATATCATGACAATCTTTTTTTAATTGTCAATATGTTTTTATGTTTATTTTTGCGGTCTGAATTATGTGTATTTTTTTCTTGTGGAAATAAATTAAATTTTATCCGTTTACCACCTGTGTTGTCAATATTACCAATTAAACTGGTTTAACTGCATGGAGTGGACCAGTATACGCAGTTGTACAGTATTACCAGTATACACATTTTCACAGTATGACCTGTATGCACAGTTTCACAGTAAGACCAGTATGCACAGTTTCAGTTTGTCCAGTTCAACCAATTTAACCAGTGGCAATAAGCCTGTTTGAACTGGCCCAGTTTGCAAAATTTTTCAATAGGGCAGCGCTACTTTTGATTAGTTTCCTCTCTCATATTTGTTGTCAAGTTCGCATAACCTTGGTGGAGCGGCCAATAGCCATCGGGTAGAATTACGTTTGGTGTTGCGGAGACGGACAGTAAAGGCTTTGGATCTAGGTGGTGTTGATCCAGCCCCCGCTAGAGACGTTGCACGTGACATACTCCCAGGTTGAAATCTCGCGGGGATGCCATCTTGATGAACTTTCATCCGATGTCTCTATGCGCGGAGGCAGTGCTTTACCGCTCTCTTTAGCTGTTACCTGCCATGGTAGACTGCACCTCGACAATGTGGACAAACTGGCTCAAACAAAACAACAAATGTCATGTATTTTTTTTTACAGCTTGTTATTGCCTGCGTGATGCCCCCAGCATATGGAAGTCAGTCAGCTTCCCAGTGACGTTGTATGGAGGGCTCGTCTGATCCTCGACCACTGTTCCGGCCACAGCGTTGGTGAGGCCCTTATGAGAACACGGAAGCCGGACCATGCAGTGATAAAAAAACACTGTGTTCATAAGCTCGTTTTCTCACTTATGAATCCAAAGTGACGGAATGTGCTCCCGAGTGGCACCGGCCGGAGTGGTGAAGTATGAATTCGGACGCTAAAGCCGCATACACACGCGGAAGAATTCCCAAAGATTTCTCCCTGGCGTGCGCATCACCCAGTCTTAAAAAAGGGGGTGTCTATAGTCCTTTCTGAAGGAGGAGCCTTGTAACCTATGTTCCTTCAGAAAGGAAGAAACTTCGTCCCTGAATACAGGAAGCAAAGTTCCTCAGTCGTCTGCATCTCATTATGGCGGCCCCGAATCGAGCAGATCGGCCTAAATAGAGCTTAACGAGGGCGCTACGTCTATTTTACGGGGTAAGAGGAGCAGAAAATAAAGGCGTAATACGAACTTTCCGCGGACTGCATTTATTTCCGCAGCCAGCTTCCTCCGCGAGTAAAGAATCTTTCGTTTCGAAAGCAGCCACTCGGTCTTCTCTTCGTCAGTGCTGCGACGTTAAACGGAGAAACCGATACCCAGATATTTCGCGCACTTTATTTGTTACCTTTGCTATTCCTCGAGCCACAATTTATTCGTCAGCACCGCACATGACTGAGGAGGGTAAACCATTCGCCAAACCGAAATCCGCTCTCAAAAGAGCAAATTCGAAGAAGCCTAGTTGGATCGTTGTTCCACGGTGAGCAGAAATTATCGTGAAGTGTGAAAGAAGGTTAAATTGCTCGCCACCAGATGGCAGGTTCAAGCAGAGTAATTGCGAAGTAGCTAGGCTTGGGTGGTGCTAGGTACACGCCCAATTCATGTGCCACAACAAATAGTTTTATTAGCTCACGCCATCATTGCGCTTCAGGCACCTTTATTATAAACACATGTAGACACATCACGCCTATCACAAGTATCCGCTGAACACATGCAATAAGCGCATGCACGTACACGGCACATACAAACATAGAAAGAACACCACACTAACCCTGATTGCTACTTCCGAGCTCTTAGTTTCCGTCTTTTAAATAGACGACTTTGCTATCCGAAAAGGCACAGCATGCAGAGTCCAAAGACTGTGAATACTACGTGATCCTACGCTTTGTTTTCAGTGTGCTTGATTAGTTTAACCGGCGACGAAAAGTGCCGTGACAATGTTCTTTTGGTGGTACTTCATGGCTCATCGAATCGTAGTGACGGCTGCAGTTAATGTGGACAGACTAAGTAAGAACTCGATCTATCTAGCCGAGAGGTATTGTTCAGCCAACGTGCTCGGGGAGATTTGTTAGGATATAACGATGCTATAGCGAGATCCGGACATAACGTAACCTGCCCATTTACAGGGTCCATAAACTTTAATGGAATTAGTATTATTCGTGAGCATGTTGCCGATTACATCAGTGAACGGGACGGCGTCAAGGCTGATATAAACGATGTGTTCATCTGTTCCGGAGTAACCCATGGCACTGAGGTAAGGAGTTACTCATATAGACCGTATTTATTCCAAACAGCTGCAGTGTACCAAAAACCCGAACGCAGTAGGTGTGCTTTGGAGTAATATATGGTTTCATTATTTTAGTTCATAATTTTTGTTCATTGTATTACATTAAAACAAGAAAACCACACAGAAGACGCAAAAGTAATTTAACTATCTACCGACGCAGGGGAAGCGCACAGACGTATATATAAGGAAAAGAAGTGTGGCTACCTTGACGAGGTTGTCTCAGCTGTGATAAAGCCATTCGACAAGAAGGTGTTTTCCCATCTCCACCCCCTACTGTTATTTTAATAACATATCGAATATCATTTGGTTGATATTACTTTAAGGAAGTGTTGTAGAAAAATATGGCTTTGACCTCCAAGATTGGGTATTATTTATGAGATCAGCGCGGTAACCATACTTTGCCGACGTTTTTATATTACCAGCTCAACAGAATAAGTCATGTCTCGTAAATATGGACCCCGTTAATATGGATACCCCGTTTAATGAACACAATGTTCGAGGACAAACTGGGACAATACATGCATTTCTGTGTCGTTATTATGAACAATTCGCATTATCCACGATTTTTTCGGGGAACGGAGGTGTTATATTAACGAGGCACCATTGTATCAGTAGAAAAGAAGGCACTTTAATATTTACCTTTAAATGTAAATTTTTTGATATTCTTTTTCTTGCCGTTGCTTGTTTGTTTATTAAAAAACGATATTTGTGCAACATTTTATTTGCAGGGAACAGCTTTTTTAAATGTGCGGTTTAATTCTTGCAGTATATCATTTTTTGTGATTCATCCCACAACGTCGTTCGCGGCATTTTAGAGTTCTAAAATTTGCATTAAAAAAACTAAAGTAATTTTTGTTTTTTTGAACGAAAATACGTGTGTTCTTTCTTTAATGTTTGCACGTTTTGATTTCACAGAAAATATGCGGTTGATTGTTGCGTGTATTCATACTAGGAGTTGTGTATGCTTTCACGCGCTGTTGCGCCACCGTAAATAGGTGGCCAAGGAGTCATATATTCTCCACACATATGTTCTTTTTATTATAGTAGTATCAATCTCTAATAGAAATTAAGATACTCAAAGTGGAAAACTTTTGTGAGCACATTAAACACACTCCTTTTTACCGATCGACTGAGCCACCCGTCTACACTGGTGATGCTGGGCGACTCGCACAGCCTATCAACGCACCCACTAAAATATTTCAGTCTTACGTCCTAACGTGGAGAAGTGTACTTTATCTATCAGTTATGATGGCTGTTGCAGTTGGTGATGAAGGCGTTGAAGGAACCTTCAGATGGAAAACCGCCCGGGGCAATGACCTGCATACCCCAGTACACGGGGTACCACGATTTGTTCAGGGATTTCGGCATTCACAAGGTACGAACGCTGTACTCTATGAGCGGGCTTTGTGACGACGAAACCGCCTTTTCACGTTCACTATGCACGGTACCTACGAGAAACTGTTTCGCTCTTTTGCTGTGCCGCACGTTTTTCACGTGTCGCGTGAGGAAAGGCGTGGAAGGAAGACATAGAGTGACAAGAGGAACTCAGAACGTGCTTTATGGCGCTCTTACTCGAACTGCTTCTCTCTTTCTCTTCCGCGTGCGTGTTTTGAATCGTGTGTTTTTAGACCACATGATGGAGCCAATCAAACAGGTGTACAAGTGTGGCCGTCAAGGAGCTCGTTGTTTTTGTGCGTGTGCTGAAAACGGCTAAACCAAGCCTACAAAGTGATTGCGTCGTGATACTGCGCTTTTCTTTTCTTCTTTGGCCTGATTGGTTTAGCCGGTCATAGGAAACGCACAAAGGCTTGGAGCAGCGTGACCATGGGCTTCTGGCACTGCTTTATTGGTCGGCCGCACTCGTGTCTTAAAAGGACACAGCGTATGAAGATGTGGGAAACGTTTGGTGAAGCTAAAGTTTGGTAGGCTTTCTTGCCGCTTCCCGTAACACGTAGTCATTTATTGACTGTCATCGTCGTGAGCTGTTACCCAACGCTCCCTGCGCGTACTTCTGTGTCGGTCTTCGTCCGATCACATTGTACGAGCGTCCTGCTGTCACCGGCCGCGATGTTGGTGCTGTTAGGACGGTAGAGGTGTTGTGTGACAAACGAACGTTCTGCTGCAGATCTCCTCCAGCTTGACGGTCATGCATGGTCTTCAGCAGCCTGGGACGTAGCGATGACAGCGGCACGCGCGTTCGCTCACTTTGCCGTCACTTGTAGCACCGACAGCTAGGATCGCAGCTTCGGATGACATGACGCGCCGGTTTCTCTGACGTCATTTGTTGTCTTTTCGAGACCGATTTCGGTGTAGGAAAGGTTACGACGCCAAACATGTTGGTCGAAGAGGCGCACCAGGCACCGTGGTTGCGCCTCCTGCCCAAGGACAGGGACAACGTGAAGTAGGTAACGACAACACGGACCTCGCGGTGTTCACATAGCCGGAGATAACCAACATGGGGGCAATCTGGTCAAAATGTTTGTACAACCAGGGTCACCAGAGGTTCAGAGTTTAAGCTCAAGGTTCGCCTCGTTCGGAAACCATCGTACAAAATGCACCCCCCCCCCAAAAAAAAAAAGACAAAAAAAAAAGAAAAGCGAACAACAACAACAGCGACAAAATAAATTAGTGTTTATTTTACCACAAAAATAAACTACGTATTGCCGAACGCTTATTCTCTGCCCAAATGTAGCGCCAGCGGTCTAAACCAGATGTCAGTTTCAGAACTAATCGTTATCTTATTAAGAAATCATCCGTGATTCTCCTAAATTTTCAACGGAAAAATGGCGGCCGTCGCGTGTCTCTCAAGTGCATGTTGTTGAATGCCGCCAGTTGCCAGAAACGGTCCCCATTTCCCCATCGAAATTTCCAGAAAAGCACATAACTTCTGACGTTTTGATCTGCTTCGAACCACTAGCGCATCGTTTGGACATTTGGCGAGCAATGTGCGTTTGGTAATGAATACTTCTTTTGCAGTAAATAAAAAATACGAACCTTTCGTTGGGGACGCATTGTATTTTGTCAAAGTTTGAGAAGTTCGACTGTACACAAACTTTGTTAATCCTTGGAAAATATGTTATTTAATTACTTTGTTAAGCGTAGAAAGTATTTAAAAATATACGCAATATAAAAGCAAACTTACGAACGTTTTATGTTTTAGTTTGTTTTGTTTATTTTGGCGTGAAGGAAAAAGCGGGAAGCCGGTAGAGGTGTGCGCCTCCAGTTTTAATTCATGTTAAAAGTATACCCACTAAATATTGCACCCATCCTCTGCCAGACGGCGCCAGCTCGTGCCTCAATATGCCACGCACATGTGTAAAATCGAACTTCATTTGCACTTGTTGCAAAGCTTGTTCTTAAAGTTCTTGAAAGTCGAACCTTTTCGAAGTTGATTGTTGGCTGTTTCGCGACATCCCTAGTTAATCGTGAGCAATTTACGACGCTATTTTATTTTAACCTTCGCGAATACGACGATATTGTGAGAAATAGGACTAGCTGACTTGGCTAGTCATTTTAACGCTTTTGAAGTTTGAGATTTCTTTCACAAGCCCTTGCAGATATCTGGCCTAAGCCAAAGTATTAGCGAACGCCTTTATTTCATTTCTTCGTCAGTGCCATATGTTGTGAAACACCGAAATCGATTGTACTGGCTGCAGTCTGGTACCTGATGGTAGAAGTGTACCTCAAACCTTCTACACTTTATATTGATGTTTGATTTGTTCCGCAGATTGTTTACCGCCTCGACGAAGATAATGGGTGGTCTCATTGCATCTCCATGATGCAGAGGTCGCTCGATGCGTCCCGTGCATCCTGCGAACCGCGTTTTCTGCTCGTTGTCAATCCTGCCAACCCAACAGGTAATAATTACTCCGTAGTTCAGATTAGAAATGAGGGAAGATCACGCGACTGATGACTCGAAAAATGAATCAGATAATACGGGGCCACGACCAGTGCTTTACCTACATTGTAATCTACTGAGTGCCTCGTCAGGCAGCCATCGCTTGGCAATACGTTGTTTTATGTCTTGTTTTTAACCCAGAATGGGTTATAGGACTACGTTCCATGAAGAACGTGAAACGTTACGCTTCCGACTCCACTGCCTAAAAATGTGCGAGGCTAGGCCTCGTGTTCCGTCAAAACAGAGCTTTAGTAGATAGCTTCAGTACCTCCGATTACGAAGCAAATGTCTTACTTTATTCCATTTCACCCTATGAATATTCTAACGAAATTACACCACCCGGGAAAAAACGGACTCCATCTTTTTTGTGAACAAAGAACGAGTAGTGTTTCTTACCATTTGACTGACCACCTGCAAAGAGTGGGTGGATAAATGATATTGGCTATGCCCTTTCTAACGGGTGGTAGCTTGCGCCACCTAGCCGGAGAAAATGCTTCTCTCTCTCACTTCAATACCTACTTTCTTTACCTCTACATACCTGCAACTATCACCGGGCCGGGGAATGAACCACCAGGCTGACCCTTGGGAGATCGGGCAAATACAAAATAAAAAAGAAAAAAGGAAAACGCACCCCCTTTCTCCCCAAGGCGTCGCCAATTTTCCTCTGGTCAACCTTGGGGTTCTTTCCGAACCCCAGACCCACTGAGAGACAGGGTTGAGACTTTGGGCCGGAGCCACGCGGGAGGGAGTCCCAATTTTCCTCTCTCCTCCCTGTCCCCAATTGAGCTAGTTGCTTTTATCAATTTCAGTTTTCAATGCTTTAACCTTGGTTTCGTTGCCTGAACCCTTTTCTAATCCACCCATTAGCTTCTCAAACGAAAATCAGGGCCCCCTTTACGTCTGTTCTCCCCACAGGAAAGGAAGGCTTAAGCCCAGGTGTTCCATAGTTTCGCTCTCTATTCCACATACGCAACGAACTGTATCTATACCGGGTGTTTTTTTAAGCTTAACAGATTTGTTTAAAAAAAGCCGTGAAAGTTACACTTATGCCGCTTGTGGAGGTGAGTTATACGGCCAGGGGGACATATTATAGGGGGCTAATCGTAACGATCAGTCGGCTAATTAATTAAAATTTGCTAATTAACTTTTTAATTACTGAAAATAGACATATGGTTCCAATTAGAAACTTGCTCAGCGTCATCGAAAACCCCTAAATCAGTCAATTTCAGAAAGACTTTGAGCGCGTGAGAAGCGTAGTAGTGCAATGAAGTTACCGCTCGTGGAGCAGGTACAAGGCTGGGGCTGGATAAGAGACGGAAATATCGCGCGGGCGCCTTATCGCAACCTCTAGCTTTGTACCTGCTCCACGAGCGGTAACTTCATTGCACTACTACGCTTCTCACACGCTCAAAGTCTTTCTGAAAATTGACTGATTTATGGGTTTTCGATGACGCTGAGCAAGTTTCTAATTAGAACCATATGTTTACTTTCAGTAATTAAAAGTTAATTTGAAAATGTTAATTAATTAGCCGACTGATCGTTACGATTAGCCCCTATAATATGTCCCCTGGCTGTATAACTCACCTCTACAAGCGGCATAAGTGTAACTTTCACGGCTTTGTTTAAACAAATCTGTTAAGCTTAAAAAAACACCCGGTATATCTTCTTAGGCAGGTTGCCAACGGAATAAGAAAAAGTGTCAACTTTGGGAGTTTCTTCACACCTAAGTCCAACTGGAGCTACACTACGATCAGATTTAGCTAATCAAACAGAGGCAAAAGTGCAATGTCATGGTGCTCGTCGACCTTAGGCACTTTATTTTTATTGCCGGCAAAACCCATCGGGCATATCGAATGCGCCGTAATCCTGCGATTTTTTTGTGTGTTTTCTATGAGTTTTAGCCGTTAATCGCAAATACACTAAGATGACGAGCGGCATGAAAATCCGCTTTTGGCACCGCTTCATTGGTTTTATCCGTCCGTAGCGTCTCCTGCGGTGACACTTCAAGTGAGACGGAGTATATGCCGGGTGTTCCATTTTTATTCGAACAGATTTATTAGAAAACAAATCGTAAAAGGTGCACTAATATGGTTTGTACAGGTGCCAGGGGGACATTATGCGAGTGGCTAATCTTTGCGATGAGTCAAATAATTATTTAAAATTCGTTAATTAGCTTCTTAATTAGTGAAAATAGAAATGGTTTCCATTGGCAACTTACTGAGCGTCATCAAAAACCATTAAATCAACTCTTTTTATAACGACATGAAGCTTTTGGGAAACTCGGGTGTTCATCAAAGTAGCCACTCGTGGCAGCAGGCGCTAAGCTAGCAGTGGCGGAAAGCGGATGATTAGATTACGATCGCGTTTTGCCACTGGTAGCTTTGCGCCTGCTGGACGAGGGGTAAACTTTGGTGCGCCCCTCCCCCCCCTCTCCTCGCGTTTCCCCACGAGCTTCAAGCAGACGAACTTGCGCTCCGCAAATGGTTCTGCTTCTTCGAGGGCGCGTGTAGCGTCTTCAGTTCTTAGTGCTCCTGAACTGTGGCCACTGAAGTAATTACCAAAGTAACCTTGTGGTAACCGAAGTAATAGCGTAGTGGAAAGGCGATTGCCCCAACTTCCGAGTCTACGCCCCCTATTGGCTGCTGTGAGCAGCTGTGCCATTCTACATCCCCTGCGCTGTCCACTGATTCGTTATGATACCCCACGTGACTTTGGGAGCACGTAGGCACCTACGGTTCGTCATTCAGGAGCCAGCTGCGCGTGCCGGCGGCCGTCCGTTTTGAGAGTCATACTAGGTCCTGCTGCTTGCTCTCCGTTTCACCTCCTCTTTCTGGTGTCAGGTTAAGTCGTAGGACTGCGGATCGCAAGGTCCGGGGTTCGATTACCGCTGTGACACTTGGAAATCTTGATGAATGCGATTCATTATTTCCAATTATGGCTAATTTTGACTTAGTATGCCTTCTCTTTAAACCCTTGTGCATTGCCTGTTGTGCCCTTTTTATTCATTATGTTGTCATGACATGCATGTAAAGCTTTTCTTCTCACTCGAGCGTAAGCTATTCCAATAAAATAAGGTGATAAAAAAAAACATTCGCCGCTGATATATATCCTATAGTTTTCATGCATAATAATAAATTTTCGGTATAAAGCGCCAATTTGTGTGACCTATTTCAGCTGCGGTCATGTCCGAAAAAAGCATCGAAGACATCGTCCGCTTTTCATACCAGAACAACCTAATCATACTAGCGGATGAGGTTAGTCTATTCTCTTTAGTACTTGACTCATTTCATTCCACGAATGTCCTCGCAGACCTGTATGTGTAAAGATTGTCTAAACCCAGGAACATAAATGTGTCTGCGTAAATAACTCCTGTTGGTTGTAACGAATATGCCGTAACTTCCTTGTGCTAATCCCATCATGCACACATGAACATTATTATAGTATTCCACGACTGTGTAGTAATATTTACAACCCCCAAAAACAACAAAACACAAGAACAAAAATAAGTTATTTAGCCCTGGCTGTGAGGCGGTCAGTTCAAAATCAATATTATATTTTAAAAAAACCTGATATACCCGGTGTTCCATTTCATTTCGATCGTATTTATTAGAAAAGAAATCCGAAAAGATGCACTAATACAGTTTGGCCAGTTGAGTTATATGGCGAGGCTAATTTCTGCGATAAGTCGGATAATTAACTAAACTTTCTTAATTAAATTTTTAATTACTAAGGATAATCATATGGTTTCAGTTAGAAACATGCTGAGCATGATCGAAAACAACTATATCAGTTAATTTTAGAACGACTTGAAGCTCATAGGAAACTCGGGGACCCACCAAAAGTACCCCTCGTCCAGCAGGCGCAAGGCTAGCAGTGGGGGAACGCGATGATAATCTAATTATCGGCATTTTGCCGCTGCTAGCTTGCGCCTGCTATACACGTGGTAATTTTGGTGCACTTCAGAGTTTCCACGAACTTCAAGTCGTTCTAAAATTGACTGATATAGTGGTTTTCGATCATGCTCAGTATGTTTCTAATTGAAAGCATATGAATCATTATTATTACTTAGAAAGTTATTATGGAAGTTTAGTTAGTTATACGACTTATCGCAAAGTTTAGTCACCTATAAGATGTCCTCCTGGCCTTATAACTCTCCTGCCCAAACTGTGTTAGTGCATATTTTACGGATTTCTTCAAATAAATCTGGTCGAATTAAAATTAAACACCCGATATACTATATACATGGCTTGCACATGACGTCATCCAAAAAGCGCTCCGATGACCGCCAGGAAGAGGGCAAGAAGGAACTCGCCTGTTCTCTTCTACCAGAACCCTTTTTGTGCCCAAAGGAATATAAAAGAACCCGTCACTCAAAATTCCTACAAAAGCAGTTTCCCCCTTTCTCTCTTTCATGTTGGCCAAAAGTATGTGAGGTGACGTCAGTTCAAGCGATGTATGTATTCCGCGAACTGCGGCTAACCTTCAGACGATAATGTATTGTTTTTTCTAGATTTTTGAGCACAACATCTACGTGGAGCAAGCTCCCTTTCACAGTTTTCGTAGGTTATGCACAAGATGGGAGACCCCTGGTTCAATACGCTAGCTCATCACATTCAATTCAATGTCGGAAGGGATTCATGGCAGAGTGAGTGGGCCGAATAGACCTGTGATGATGATGATGATGATGATGATTTTGTGGCTGTTCCCTTTGAAGCGGGCGGTTTTCCGAAATTCGAAGCGCCCCATCGCGGCGATATACCACGCAGTGCACTCGAGGAACTATTAACCAAATAGTGTCGGTTTCGCTTGAGCAGCTTCAATTCATGCTATTGCGCCGTGCACTACCTGCGTTTTTGATATTCAAACAGAATGTACAATATTCTCATTCTCGAGCTATAAAGAAGGAAGACTGGGCACTTTTCTTAGTTGACGACATGCCGGATATTGTGCGTGCCTATGCAAACGTAGTAAGGCGTGACTTAATCAGCTAAACGTATGATTGTATTTTTGAGATCAATTACAATAATCCTGTCCAGTGCCGGTGAATCACAATTGAAATTTGCTCCCTTCGAGCCATACACGTATTTTGTTTGGAAAACGTCGGCTTCTTGTATACTTCATTGCGCAAAAAACATGCCGCACCCTCTCAGGATACTCACTGTTTCTCACTACTGCACAAGAGTTACTATGAAGTATTCCTCGTGTTATCATTTATCTCCCACTCAAATTTTATGCTGATCGGAGATTAAGTTTTTGCAAACGCTGAGATCGGCTAGCTACGACGGAGGCCCTACCCCCTACTCTTCGTTAAGCCTTTTGGACAAGCCTTTACCGACTCCCAGGATCTGTGTCTGAATGGTGGGTCTGAAATTGTCTCGGCATACTCAGTCAGGAAGAAAGCAAACATGTAACAAATTTTATGGCCATTAGCAATCGTGAAATGCGCTTGAAATCATTTACTTTGTTTGGCGCGCTGCATAGGTGTTAACGCCCGTAAACGTGATGTTCCGCGTACGGTGCTGCATTCTTCGCGCAAGTCCTCGACTGTTGGTTACTTCAAAACGGTTTGTGTACGCGAAGGTGCCTATATCATGTGGGATAACTTCAAACGCAAATGCGATCTCGATGGAGTAGAATGGAACAGGAGGGTCTTTACTTTGTGCAGTGCTGCGGGTCAGTACAGCTATAAAAGATAAGAAGTGTGTTCGATCTTCGCTTTTCAATGGCGTCCTCAAGTTTCACCTCAGTATACTTGGGCGTATCACGACTAACAGATTTGCAAAAACGTATATTTCGTCAATGGACGCACAAAACAAGTAACAAACTCGCTGACCAGCAGCACCAATGTAGAGGTGCGAGTTGGTGTACGCATGCTTAGTGGTTGTGTCAGCGTGTTGACCATTACACAAGATCACCTAGCTTCGCAGCACCGAGATTCCCAGCACTGGCAAGTCCACATACCTCGAAACGCGAAAAGATAGGTTTGAGCACAAAAATACGAGGCATGTGACAAGATAAACTTTACACATGGTTCGGGCTTGTGTTGAAGCTTCGAGGGTCTGACCCTTTAGGTTAGTTTAGAAACGAAGAACGATGCGCTCGGTTCGAGAAAACCGGAGATGACGACTGTTTACACTCTGTCTACAGTCTGTGCATGATATCTTGTCGACGTGTCGATCAGAAACCGAAACCATGCTACTCTCCTTCCTGACGAAATAGTTCGCAGAGTGCAATGCGCGCAGTGTTCCACGCTGGGATTTATTGAAGTAGACAATATTAGGGGAAGAAACCAATTTTTTTCATACATTTCAAATGTCAAAGTATCGAGAGAACTTTGTTTCTTTTCTACGTACACTGAACGGAAAACAACTATATATAAATTAACAAGGACTGGCGGCTGCACCTCTCAAAGCATCACGTAAAGATGCAATGAGATTGGAACGGTTGGAACTATGTCAGTCTATGGCCACAGGCGTCTGGTATAAGGCGGTTTCACATGACGCGCTTCCGGTATGGACTCACTCAAAGACAGTGTTTCACACGTCGCTCGCACTATTTCGCGTCGTTACCGACTGCGCCAGTCAACTATGTTTCGTTTCACCATGAATCCTTACACAGCCGTCGCTACGAACTATACTTCGTTTCAGCTTCGGTCCAGACGCAGCCAAAGCTACAAGCGCGAGCTCTGGGCTTTCAGCATCCCTGCCAAGCACGCGCGCTCGTGCAGTGCAAGCACTGTTCTGGGCCACATGCTCGCGCTTGTAGCATCGGCTGCGTCTGGACCGAAGCTGAAACGAAGTATAATGGGGTCACTCACAGCCTCCTCTATACTGACAAAGCCTGGCAGATCGCCACGAGAAGCGGCCGCCGAAATGGAAAAGGTGGAGCGGCAGACAACGAACGAGAGGAGAGCCGCGTGACTGGCGCCAGGCTGCGGCGAAACGCCGAAACACACTTCTCCCGAGCAAACAAGTGTGTTTCGGGTCTTCGCCGCTGCAAAGGCTGTGCGCTGACGTCGAGGATACCCGAGAAATGGCTCTTTGATGCTCTGTGCTACCAGATCCTTGCGTTTCAAATCTGCGACCGGGCACTCTATGACTCCGTCGCCAAAATGCCAGGCTTTGTGAGCATAGAGGAGGCTATGGGCCAATCATACAGCATAAGAAACGCCCCGCCATAATGTTTGTCATGTTTTTTTACGTGTTATATTATCGCAGAACGAACTAAACAGAAAATGCCTTGTGACTTGCGCTTTAGGCGCTGCCTGAATAATCCCATTACCTCGTAGCGTCGGCTGTGTTTGTATTTAAGCTGAAAAGAAGTATAGAGAAGTTGGGAGCACAAAGTAGCAGCGTCTGGGACTCGATTTTTATACGTAAAGCCCTTTGTTCGAACTTAAAACAAGCCACCGATCGAGAAGTCGGTCCGATGGTGGCCGAAATAGCCCCGCAGTCGCGGCCGGCCGGCACTGAAAAGGAAACAAATTCGGAGATAGCCACGGGTTTATGCAGCCCAGTCTGCGATCGTACTTGCTGAGTTCTGTCGTCGACGGAACCACTCGCCATGCTTTTGTGTTTCACCAACACCAAAAACGACGCCAATAACTAAACGTCTGCATGCAAACAAAGTATAGTGTCAAACACTTCTCATCGGCACTGTCAAACGCGGCCTACCGGAAGGGAAAATAATTTTTGAAGCTTCCCTAGAGCCAAGCCCAAAATAACATTGCGTTGTGGCATTTAGATCATGGTGTGCGAAACCCTCTTGTCTCTCTCGGCCAAGGATTGTCCAAAATTATCTGATTAATTTTGTGGGTAGGGGAAAGCCGAGTGGCTCGCACGGAATGTGCTAAACTGAACAGAATTCAAAAGAGGTGCTACACGATCAAATGAATCTCACTCGCTTTATTTCATATTTATGTGGCAACAGAGCTGGTGTACACTGCGGCTACTTCGAGATTGCCAACCTGAACAGGAGCGACAAAAAGAAACTGCTTAAAGCTGGGCCATCCAAGCCATCCAGTCTCGCGCAAGTGAGTGCGAAATTCGTACCACATGCAGCAGCACAGGTCTCCGCTGAATGCATTAGCCACGTGGCAATTTATCAAACCATCATATGCAGAATCGCGCTTTATAAAGACCATAGGGGACGCTAACTCGTCTCAGTCTTGAAGGCACGAGACGCCATGATAGCGTTGCCACGTAATTCACTTGTAGATTTTTTAAATTTATTGTTGCTGATGGAAAGGTTTTTTTCGAAGCACTTCTGAGTTGTTTCTCCTGCCATCCTGTTTTTATTATTTTTTTACAGTTGCTATGTGCATCTGGCGGAGATTGAATCCCAGGTTTTTTGGTAGCCGGCTAACTCTCTTCGAACGTTATTAAACAAGTTATCTTTTTCCCGCTTCACCTAAGTTAGCTTTAGCTGAATTAATGAAAGATAAACTCATTTTGCAGACTAAGGGATTGACTTCGATACAATTAATCTTGAATACAGTGTACAATCGATACTTATAATCAAAACATTACGAGTGTTTTATTGCCTTAGCCTACAAAACGGACGGCCAGTTTTAGGTTTCGCCTAAGCCGCTGGCAGCTGAGGCCACTCGTGTGTCGGTTCGAACATGTATGTTATCATCTTACACGTTCAATCGTACATGTCCAAACCAGGTCGTTTTGGAGTCTTGTTCCAGGCGTGACTTCGAAAGATGCTCATGAAGCACGTGTAATTATGAAGCACGCAACATAATTACGCCTAAGTAAATATGTCTTTCTCGAGACGTAACTGTTGCGCTACGTTTTGTGACACTTATTTTTGTGACAGACCTCCAAATGCCAAAGCAAACTTCTTTTTTTTTTTAGGCGGGGGGAGGGGGGGCGGTTGTGCGTTTAAAATAATTTTGATTATTCTCACTAGGCGGCACTCGATTGCCTCGTAAATCCTCCCAAGCCTGGTGAACCTTCCTACGATCTATACAGCAAGGTAAATATAGAGACCCTCTCTGATTTGGAACAGAGCGAATTGTTGTTTTTGATTGATTTGGGAGTTCTTGAGAGTCAAACGTGTTTCCTATTTTGTTTCTATCGTGCCTGTGGCTCAATTCTTTAAGGAAAAGCACATGACCCTAGAGGCCTTGAAGGAAAAAGCCGAACTGGTACACCACAAATTAAACAGCATCGAAGGGTTCTACTGCAGCCCGATTCAGGGAGCAATGTGTGCCTTTCCAAGAGTGCAACTACCCCAAAGGGCTATCGACAAAGCAAAGGTATATTTTATTATTTAAATAACCTCGCAACCTCTAGCAGAGCACGTTCAAACGCAGTGAATACGACAGGTATAATATGTAAGAAACTTGTTTTATATACTTTGTTTGACAGATGGCGATAGCTGGAAATGTTGGTTTTTGTATAAGCTCGGCAATGAAATCGTAGACTCGTCTGTCTTTTGAACTCTGTCTGTCTTCACGTCCCATTGCCTACTAGCCGTAATCATAGCTTTTTCTATCCACGTGCGCTTTTTACTACGTCTCCTGTTATAAGAATTCAACTTGAATTTATCAAGTGTGATTGTTCCCTGCTTCAAATATTTTGTAATGTAACCTTTTGTCATAGATTGTATAATATTACTTGCGCAGTAAGACCTGACTGTATAACTTTTTCGGGGGTTGTTGTTAAGATATTGTATGCAACACAGGGGTCCATGAGCTGTTCGTGGACACGTCAAAATAAAGATTTATTTTTATCATTACTATTATTATTATTATTATTATTATTATTATTATTATTATTATTATTATTATTATTATTATTATTATTATTATTATTGCCTTATTACTAAAAGGTACTTAAAGAATGCTTGGAGCCGAGAGGAACTTAGAACGCCGTCCTTTATCTCGCTCGTACTCTGTACTCTTTTGCATCCACATCTCCACGCGCGTTTCCAATCGGATTGCTTCTCTATATGACACCTCTCCTTTCAAAAGCATCGCTGGCCGCTATACCCTGCCGCCAGTCTTGTACACGTTACTAAAAAAAGTAACCGCTTACGATTACTATTACTCTTGGCTAAAAAGTATTCGATTGGATTACTTGATTACTCGACAGCAAAAGTGATTGGACATTACTTTAAGAAGTAACCGTTACTTTTCCGATTACTTTATTGTGTGAAGACTTACATCTTTAGCGCTCATAAGAATGAACTACTTCCAACTTCGAAACCTTGCTTGTCACATAGATTACGTAGGGGAAATACGGGATCTTGACGGGTATTCGAGCTGGCTTTGCTATATTTTGCATCTGCTTTACATTCGTCGGTTCTGGTTCTCCTATGGGCTGCGAGTAGATACCGTAAGCAGGATATTTTTTTTATTTCTGTGTGTGTGCGTGAGGGGGATAGTTTGAACGAAGGGCTTAAAAAGCTAGATTCTGCTCTCTCAAACTTCGTACTGAATGGCCTTCCTCAAGCACGGGGCTTCCCAATCCGTCCCAGCTTGAAAGAAAAAACGGACATTCCCAGAAACTATACATACAGAGGGGTTGACCTTGTTTACTACGGATCCAGCAAAATCTTTTTTTTTTTCTGTTAAAAAAAGGCAAATTTTATTTTTGTCACTTGAAAAAAAAAAAAGGTGTGTCCGGGGGGGGGGGGGGGGGTCGGGTCTTGTGAAAACAAAGTAACGGTTAGAAGTAATTTTTATTACTTCAAAAAGTAATCAGATTATTTTTGCGATTACTGCCTAATAAAAAGTTATCAGCTGATTACAAAATTACTCCAAAAAGTAATCGATTACAAGTAATTTGATTACTTGTAATGCGTACAGTACAAGTCTGCCTGCCGCACCGCGTTATTGTTGTGGAGGTGTCGGTGGTTTGTTGTCTGGCCGTTTTGCGGTCCACTACAGAAGTCGCGAGCTGCAGACGATGTCTTGTACGTTTCACTGTATCTCACTTTGGTTCTACCGTGTACGATCACGGCAACCCCGCACGATGGTGTACCCTCCCCCGAAAGGCTGCGTCTTCGGGTATCCCCACCGCTGAGTGATGGTGTAGCGTTCTGTAATCTCTAGTAAGGTGGCTTCTGATTGTAGTGCGAGTCTTCCCTAGATTTTTGTTTGCCCTGCTGCTTCCGATACCTGCGGACGTGATGCCACTGAAGCTTCAGTGTATTTGACAAAATCGGAACTGTTGAACGTAATATCCTCCCCATCAGGAGTTCTGAAGGCGAGAGGCTTTCTGGTCCTGGAGTAATTCGGTAGGCCAGAAGAGGTTGCGCCACATTTCATGAGTTTCTCAGCAGATTCTTGGCTGCTTCTATCGCTCGCTTTGCTTCTCCATTACTTTGAGGTTAGCAGGGGCTTGAAGTTACCATGATGACTCCCCACTCGTTCGCTAACCGCCGAAAGTAAATCGCTCCAAATGCAGGCCCATTGTCTGAGCGTAGTATTTACGGGCAGCCATGTCTCGCAAATATCTGGCTGAACGCTTTAGTTATATGTTTTGCGGCTATTCTCGAAAATTCTTCCAACTCTAATTACTTTTATGAAGTAGTCAATGACGGCGGTGTACTTTTCTCCGCTCAGCTCGAAAATGTATGTTTCCATTTCCTACCACGAATGATCGGGTGGTGGACTTTGAAGAAGAGACTCCGTGGGTGGTGGTTGATACTGAGCGCATGTAGGACATCGGCTGACAAGGCCCTGGAGCTGCGTGCTGATGTCGGGTCACCACACGAAATCTCTTGCTCGTGCTCAGCATCGGACGACCCCCTGTGTCCACTCTGGAGTCGTTCCAGGACTTCTCTTTGCAGGTTCAGTGAGATGACCAGTCTTTCGTTGCTCATTAGTAGCACTTGAGTTGTGCTATGGTGTGCAGAAAAGCTAGCAAACCTCTTCAAGTCCGTAGGGAGTGTTTCTATCCCAGGTCCCTGTTTTTCGCAGTATGCTATTACCGATGCCGTGCATGTATCCTTCTTTTGTTCGGACGTCAGCCTGTCCAAAAATAAGGCGGACGCCAGGAGCAGGTCCACCCTAAGCATTTCGTACTCTCGGACTAACGCTTCTGTAGAGTCTGTCGTGTGTCCTGTTGTTGGTAAAGGTTTACTGGACAGGACTTCTGCTGTGTAGATCTGCTTGCCCGGCACGTGTGATATCATGAAATCGTATTTGAAATTCGTATTCGAAACCACTGCAGTCTTACGATCATCTCGTCAAGTCGTTTCGTGGTCAACAGCGGTACCAATGGCTTGTGGTTTGTCTCAAGAGAAATCCCTGAACTACCAAGTCGGAGCGAAATTGTTCGCAAGCCGAAACGATCGCCAAGGTTTCTTTTTCTACTTGTGCGTATTTGAGCTCCGTCGTAGTCATGGCTCTTGAAGCGTACGCTACTGGATGTCTGATGGCATCCTCTTCCTCGCGAAGTAGCACAGCTCCAAGTCCCTACGATAAAGCATTGGCCAATGGGGTCCGTCGCACGTTTAGGTTAAAGAATATGAGGATTGGAGCCTTACATAATAGTTCTTTGATCATTTAAAATGACTGTTCTTGGGCTTCACTCCAGAGCTATCTCTAATTTTCATGTAGAAGAACTCGGAGTGACTTGGTTTCCTCCGTTATGTTCGGTAGAAGCTTTCCTAGGTTGATCACCATTCCAAGGAATGACCGCAGCTCTGCCAAGTTCTCAGGAACCTACATCTTGGTGATTGCTGCTGTTTTCCTGGGTTTCGTCGCAACGCCTCTTCTATCCAAAATGTGGCATAGAAACTTTATGCTCATTTTTCCCAGCTCGTACTTGTTTGTGTGCAAGGTCACCCCGGCGTTATGGAGGTGGCGGAGGACCAGTTCGAGATTTCGGTCATGTTAAAGTATGTCCCATCTGAAAATTAAAATACCTATGTGACACACTTGGCCCTGGACTTCGATCCTCTAGGATCCTCAGCATCTTGCGCTTAAAAAATTCTGGCGCTGTTGCAATACCAAACGAGGGTCTCTTCAGCTGGGAGCGTCCCGCTGGCGTGATGAACGTCGTCAGCTGCCGCCTTAACTGGAGCCAGTGGCGCCTGCCAGTAGCCTGCATTCGCATCGAGCTTACTGACGACTGTCGCTCCTGCCAATTGTGCAAGCTTTTCCTTAACTGTCAACTTATGATCCGGTCCAGCACGATCTGCTTGTTCAACTTTGCGTTGCCCACGTAAATCAGGAGAGAACCGTCCTCACTTTTCGCTACTACCATAGGTGAGCACCAGATTGTGGCCATGATGGCCAAATACTTAGCATCACGGTCAAGTGTGATCCTGTAAGGTACCTTGATTTTTCCCAGTCCTTGAAAGAGGGAAGCGCATTTGGTAAGTAGTTGATCATACTCGAGTCTACTGTCTGCCTTGATCTCGTTCAAGCTTGTCAGTACTTGCAGAGCTAAAATCTCCGAGTGGCCGAGTAGAGGATGGCGAATTCGTTCCGACACGTAGATGGTTTCTATCGTATTTCGGCCCTGCCAAGTTATGTTCGCCTGAAAATTCCCAGTGTGTTCAACGGAAAATCTCCTGCCCGCGAAGGTCCTTCCCTGTTGGCTTGAGCTTTGCTGTTGTTTCGACTCTGTAGACTCTTGGAGGAATGGTGGTAACGTCTGGCCCAGTGTCCACCTTGAACGTTATGTTATGGTTGTTTATATAAGCTGTGATATACCAGGGTTTAAGATTATATTGCAATTATATATGCGAAGGTGCAAGCGAGTTGGGCAAGAATGACGAAAATAATCCCTGGAGAAGGGAACACATGGGACAAAGGACAAACACAAATCTCCAACAGATTTGTGTTTGTCCTTTGTCCCTCTTGTTACCCTTCTCCAGGGATTATCTTTATCATACCAGGGTTCTCTGTTATCCGCGTGTATCAGCTCGCCCAGGAACACTTCATTGAGACCTGGTTTGTGCTCCTGTGTTTTGTGGGGCGTTCCCTTAGGCTTGAAGTGGCAGACGCTATTAAAGTGTCCAACCTTCTTGCAGACGTTGCACTTCTTGTCTCTTGCGGCGCATTGATCTTTTGTGTGCTTGTGCAAGCTGCCACACCATCGGCATTTCCACACCGAAGTGTTAGGATGCCATTAATTTTTTTATGTGCTTTAATCGTGTGGGTCGCGTTTTTGCTGTTCGCTTTTGAGTATCCTTTTCGGAGCTCCTCAATTTCCCTTGACATTGTCGTATTGCTGAGCAGTTCCGTTTGCTGTCGTTTAACCGTCCCTGACAATCGTGCTGACGCTGCCGCGCTTTCCATGGTGAGCTTAGCGTCGAGCTGGAGTTTCTCGCTCAACTTTCGGTCCAAGAGACCTACCACGATGCGATCACGGATGAGCTCCTCGCTAAGTTCTTCATAATCGCAGGAATCCGACAATCTGTGTAAAGTTCTGAATGAAGGCCTCGAATTTCCCTTATGAATCTTGCTTCCTCGTGTTAATTTTCGCCCTTTCGAAGATGATCTTTGCACACGGAATGAAGTGGGCATTGAACTCTCTTCACTACGCCATAGTCGTTAAGCTCCGCTTCTGACAGATGGAGTGACGCGAAAAGATCTTCCGTTACTCTCCCCATGGCATACAGAAATGTGTTTACCTGCGTTGAAGCGTCCCGAAGAGGGAGTCCAGAAATGATCCGGTCCCTACCGAAAAAAACAGTATAACTTTTCGCTAACTGGATTATGGATAAGAAAATTTAGTGAAAAGTTATACTGTATCTTTTTTCGGTAGAGTATCGTTCCCACTGGGTGATTAATCCCTTCCTATTGTTTGGATTCCTAATATCCAGCTTCTCTGGTAGCTCGACAGCGAAGGGGTCGAAGTAAGGAGGTCCGCTGCTGCTCTTAAAGGTGCAAGGGCTAGAGCCATTACTGTTCCCGTTCATGGCACTGGGCTGGAAGATTTCGCTGTTCTCGTGAGGCATCCTTCAAATGTAGTGCTTTCGGCTTCCTACGGCCTCGGAGGCGAAGACGTCCTATTGCAGAATCCAGTAGCTGCCACCAGATCATGTTACCGAGAAGCACGTAAAGAAGTCTTGGCACGGAGAGGAACTTACAACACCGTCCTTTTTCTCGCTCGTACTCTGAACTCTTTTTTCATCTCTCTCTGCACACGCATTTCCAGTCCCGTGCTTCCTTAAATGAAAATTATTATTATTATTATATTATAATATTAATATTATTATTACTACTAGTAGTAGTAGTATTGTTGTTGTTTTTGTTGTCAACGTGTGCACCGTTTAGTGAGGTTCTCAATTTCAAAACTTAAAATAAGCCTTGGTCAGATTAGTTAAAATGCTTTACTAGTGTCAATATAGGACGTTACTGGAACCTTAAAGCTTATGTATATTTAGGGGGTGAAGGTATGTGTCAAACAAAAAAGGCCATTTGGCACGCATTAGAAAAGGACGGGATTAGTGTAGTCCATCTGACAATGTTTAACCTGCAACCAAAATCTCACTTACAAGCTTAAGAACCCTCAATGATCATATGGGTTTTATAAGTTTTCGGCCATTACCGACGAAGGCAGCAATAAATCTCAAACTAGTTTCGGATTCTTTAATCAGTACTTGGGTTCGCCACTTTGGGATCCTGAAAAAGACGCATCCACAATGCCAGCTGGTACGGTATCTATATATTTATGTGCAGAATTTGCAAAAACAACGTGCTTTCAGAGAAAGCGCCAGTATTTATTAGCTTGAAGGTATTAACCGGGCTAACGTTCTAGCCAACAGTCTAGTATATTCCTCGAAGTTCAAATAAAAATTGTTCTTCGAGGAAAAGCGAGTTTAGCCAAAGTACTCATCCTACAATGTTTTTGAATACTCCGGAGTTCAGAGACACCAGTTTAGTTATACCAAGCTAAAAAAAAACCTATATACATATATTGCTTACTAGACTAGACAGTTGGCCTAGGCCTAGCTGGTATGAATTTATGATTAAAAAAAAGTAGCGCAAAAATACAAGGGCATAGAGGAGAAAACACAACGCCTTGTCCTGTGTGTTCTCTCCTCTATGTTTTTGGATTTTCGCGTTTTCTTTTTTCTTTACTATATTTGCTGTCTCGTGTTAAGAAATGCTGGCGAAGATGTGTAACACTTAGAACTGTAGTGTGATGAAAATAAAGTGCACACCAGTTACTATTTTGTTATGATGAGATGCCCTACTTAGAGAATTTCATAGAGCATTTAGTTTTATAGAGCATGTAAGGCAACAAAATTATATTTATTAGAAGTGGGCAAATAGTAAAATTTCTGGTCGAATCCTATTCAAATCGAATTGTACCGAATAGTTGCCCGAAAGTTAATTGTCAAATTGAATACTGAATACCAAGTATTTCATTTGTAATGTACTAAAAATAAACAAGACCGCTTATAAAAAACAAGCAAGCGCCTATGTCCACTGCAAGCACGCTGAACTCAGAGAGAATAGCACGAATAAAACCCGCGTTGATTATAACTTACCAAGCAATTAAAAAAGACTTAAGAGGCACAGACGCAGCTCAAAATTCTGTCCAACAAACCACGCTTAGATACGCAGCAGCGGCAGCCTGATAGGTTGATACACAGATACGGCTGCACTGTTTGAATCGAAGCGATGTCCTGCGTCACCTATACTCACGGCACCTCGTTTGACCCTGGGGGCGTGACAGGTTTGCACACAGGACAACATGGCAAGTTTTATAATTGTGGTTATATGTGCTTTTGTAATTAACTGTTATATTACGGACCCAGTAACTTGTTTCTATTACAAAGAGCCGATGGAAGGTGACGCCAAGTAGTTCAGTTCAAGATGGCGATGTGCGTACTTTGCAGATTTTTATCGAGCACGGTAAAGGAGCTCAAGCGCAGACTTCGTCCCCATATAGGCAGTATTCTTCAATAAACCCCAATTGGTCCGGGAGCATTCGATGCGTCAAATTGTCCGAAAACTGAAATACTAAAAATCAGAAAATGGAATTCAATTATTCGGTGTGCCACTCTTAATTGGAATTTTGGACTCGACTATTCGTACACCCCTAATAATTAAGCATTCCGCGAGCACCTTGATTGGTGATCAAAGTCTACAAAGTGGTCTATGCACGAAAAAACATATCTCAATCTTTGCAACCGGTTCAAGCATATTCTGGCTTCGATGTTTTGCTTCCTCCTTGGACAGCACCTTGGTCAGGATGCCAGCTATTTCTATGCGAGTCAACTCCTAGAAGAAGCAGGTGTGTGTGTAACGCCAGGCAGCTGGTTTGGACAAGTCCCGGGAACCTGCCATTTCCGGTAAGAAGTATCTATGACCCTCGTCTTAAATTATCTGGGGTCATGACCTAAGTTACACGGATGTAATTCCAGAGCAACGACACCCGAATCATCCCGATTTTATGAGTAGAGCGATACTCACACAGTTCTATGCCAGCCGAGGACTGGCATGTCCTTTCGTGCTGGCCTGAGATAACCAAATATCACTTTCAAAATTCTGGAATGCAACGTTCTATGCCACACAGGAGTTTGTATGACCACCCTAGACGTGTCTCTGGATCATGCTCTGTGGTCAACTCACAGGACCCATTGAATTGAATTGGTTTTATTCAGACACAAGGTCTCGGATGACAAGGCAAAAGGCAGATGGGTTCTGCCTGACTTGGCCCTATCACCAGTTTACATTGCTCAGCGTATAGTACGACACGTTGTAATATAAACACAGAAACCACGGGGAAACAGAACGGCCCACAAATAAAGATCAAAACAACATAACTTATACAGTAGTCATGTCATAACAATTTTCGGGGACATAGGATGCACTAGAATAAATGAAGCTCAACCATTGGATACAAACACTTTTTAAAAACATTCATTCAATGGGACATGATAGAAGGTACCGTTTTATATTTCTTTTAAAGGTATGCTTTGAGCCGCATTCATGAATCATTTCTCTTACGGCCGGATGTTTATTTAAGAAATCAGGAATTAAGTACGCTAATTGAGTATGTCCGTAATTCGTCCTTGACCAAGGTATTCTATAAGAGTCATACCGAAGATTGTATTGTATATTTCTAGGAAGGAATGCGTCAAAAAAGTGGACTGGTCACGATTGAACTCATTAAAAATGTAGATTGAAAGTTTAAGCTGGAATAACTGACTAATATTAAGGAAGCTATGTTTTAGAAAAAACGGCGTTGTGTGGTCGGTGCGCTGAAGATTTTCAATACAACGTACTGCTCTTTTTTGCAAAACAAACAGTCTATCAATATTTGTCTTAGTCGTTGAACCCCAGACTAGTAGACAGTAATGAAGGTGGGAATGAACTAGTGAATAATACAACTGACGTCTTAACCAGCCTGGGACAAGTGTTCTTATTTTGTATAAAATGCCAATAGATCTAGAGATGCTTGCATGAATTTTATTTACATGTGGAGTCCAGCTTAAATTTTCTTCGAAGAGAATTCCCAAAAATTTGTAGATAGTGACACGCTCTATCGGAGAGTCTTGGAATTTTAAAATAATTTCGCAGTCATCCGGTTTACTTCGCGGCTTAAAAATTATATATTTAGTTTTTGTAACATTTAACTGAAGCTGATTGGAGTCTAGCCAGGACGATAACTCGCTCAGCCATGTATTAGCAGAAATTTCAAGATCACGCAGACATGGGCCAGAGAAAAATAAGCTAGTGTCGTCGGCATACAAAACTATTTCAGGAGTTTTAGGTATACGTACGATATCATTAATATAAATAATAAAAAAGAGAGGACCTAAAATAGACCCTTGTGGGACACCGTACGAAATTTGTTCTAACTTGGACCTGTAGCCATTAAGACTAGTATATTGTAGTCGACAAGATAAGTAGCTACGAACTAAATCTAAAGCAACACCTCTTATTCCATAAAACGGTAATTTATAGAACAAAATATCATGTTTAATCGAATCAAAGGCCTTTCTGAAATCCAGAAACATTCCAATAGTGAAATGTTTGTTTTCAAAATTATTAAGTATTTTTTCTTTGATGCTAAGTAGAGCCATTTCGGTTGACTTATTCTCCGTAAAACCGTATTGCTGAGTAACAAAAGCATTCCTTTCACTAAGAAACTTTGAAAACCGTTTTTTTATAAGAAATTCTAGAACCTTTGAAAACAAAGGAAGTACAGAAATAGGCCTATAGTTGTTAATGTTGTCAAAGGAGCCTCCTTTGTGTAGAACAGCCACTCTTGCAATTTTCATGCCATCAGGAAAAATGCCCGTTGCTAATGCGTTATTGCATATATGCTGCAGAGGAAAACACAAGAGGTCTGCGACAGCTATAATTGGTATAGCCTTGATGTCGTCCTCTCCAGCTGCGGTGTTTGTAGATAAAGATTTAAGGATTGAGTATATTTCTTGTTCATTGCTTGGAGCCAAGAAAATAGTGTCGACAGCTACAGATGAAATATATTTGTCTAAGCTTTCGTTCGGACCATGTGGCTGCAATGACGCACCTGCGTTTAAAAAATGGGAGTTAAATTTGTCTGCCAGTAAGGCATCGTTATACTCAATACCATTTAGAGTTAATGTATCGGGAATCTTACTCTTGTGTTTTCCAATTAGACTTCCTACTGCACCCCAAAGTTTTTTTGGTTCATTCGAAATAGATGCAAACTTGTTTTTATGGTACTCAACACGTGCTTTCTTGAGGTCCTTATTTAATTTATTTCTTATTTGTTTATATTTAATTAATATTGTCTGGTCCCTTAGTCGAATAAATTTATCGTAGAGTTTGTTACGTTCATTAATCCTTTTATACAGCTCGCGAGTAACCCACGGCTTCCTAGACTTCTTGTGTTTTATTATAGGTCGAAGAGGAAACGCTTCATTGTAAATGTGCTTTATTTTATGCAAAAATATGTCGTAACACAAATTTGGGTTTTCTTCATTATAAACGTCATCAAAACTGGTATTCTCTATCATGTCCCGGAAAAGAGCAAGAGCATTCACGCCGAAATTGCGTCGCAGTACAGGAGGGTCACGGATGTTACACTTTTTCTTTTTGACCAGAGGAAAAAAACAATATATTGGCAAATGATCACTTAGATCGAATGTAAGAATACCCGAGACAACATCCTTTGGGTCATAGCTAGTAACACACAAGTCGATCAAAGTTTCACTTTCAGACGCTAGTCTTGTTGGTGAATGAATGACGTTTGAGCAACCAAAAGATTCAATGACATCAAGAAAACGTCGGCAGGAACGAGTAGATGAAAGCAAATCAATGTTGAAGTCACCAACTAAGACAATTGGCAAATTGAGACATGACACGTAGTCTAGAATTTCATTTACAAACTCAAAAAATTCATTTATATCGCCCGATGGGGGCCGATAAACTGAAGCAATCAGTGACCCAAGGCACTTTACAACAACCGACTCATAGTGGTCACTCATCTGCGTAAATTCGGGCAAGACTACATACTCAAGGTTATTTTTAAAATAAAGCGAGGTCCCTCCTCCCTTGCGATTTCTTCTGTAAACCCCTTCAGATTTATATCCTGCGAAATTGACTACGTCGTGTTCACTCGAAAACCACGTTTCAGTAAATGCCAATAGATCGAATCTGTGATCTAAAGAATCCAAGGCTGTTTCTATTTCAAACCATTTATTTTTTAAGCTTCTTATGTTGATATGAAAGATTGACATCTTATCACTTCGAAGCAGAAAAGGATCGTGCACAACAGAGTTAAATGACGTGCTGTCAAGATAAACAGTTACTGGTGGTTCTGCCATCACAAAAATACAAATAAATGAAGCTTCTAACTTTCACTGATTCAGCAGATCTTATCTAAATCAGCCTCACACTCAATGACGATTGCGCGTTCGCCCGCTGCCTTACGCACAAACAAGAGACCATTCTTCTGCCAGGCAAACTGGTACTGTTTTTCCTCAGCCTTAACCCTCATCAGCCAAAGCAACTTCTTATTCTGCGGTGTCAGGTTATCGAGGAAATACACGTTGGATTCGGTATTCTTTAGAAGACCCCTTTTTGCCATCCACTGGTCACGTGTAATGCGCGACACGAAGCGAATGAGTACGGCCGGAGTTTTGCCTGGCTTTGAAAACAGCCTGTGAACGCCTTCTAGTTCGTTTTGTGACAGTTCTGGTAGTTGCAATTCAGTTGCTAGCTCGTTTATCTTATTCAGTAGGTTTTCGTTGTCAGTTTGTGGCAATCCATGTATTTCGAGATTCTTTCGCCTACTGTACTGCTCCAGGCTGTTGACTTGTATTCTTAGTTTCTGAATTTCCTGGCCAGCATTATCAGCCTCGATCTTCTCCACTTTTTTTTCAGGGTTGCAATCTCAGTGGATTGGCGTTTCATTTCTTTAAGAACTTCGTCGTACTGTTCAGACATATGTTGAACGGACTGTTCCAGCTTGTTGACGGTCTCCTTTACCAACATCAATTCATCAACTTTGCACCTGATTACTGGTAATTCCGTTAGTTTCTTATTGATTTCCATGAGAACCTTCTCAAGGGCAGCTTGTTCGGGTTTCTGCTTTACAGCACCCTCGGCCCCGCGAGCTTTCGAAGTTTCGCATGTTTGGCATTTCCATTTACTTTTATCGACATCCCCTTTGGCCTTGTAGGTTGTCTTAGAAACACCAGAACACGAGCCGATGTGGTAACTGTAGTCGCATTCCGAGCATGTTAAAAACACTCCATTTTCAGGGAGTGACTTAAGACATACCAGGCAATCGGAATCAGCCATTGTAAGCTAGACAGAGAACAGCACAACGCTACAATAGCAATAGCAACAGCAACAGCGGCGGCGGCGAGTGGGCAGTAACCATAAACGCAGTATACAGCGAAGTGTACCAACCTGCAAATTTCGAAGACAGCTTTTAGTCTCAGGCCGCTGTCACTGCCGCCACCGCCGCTGAGCAAGTGGCTTGGATCCCGGAGAAATGCGCCTTTTAACGGCGCTAGGTGACGTCAGGTGCAGGCTTGTAAACCAATGACTTGAGGCCTTCGTTGCGATGATGATAAAGTGCTCCTGGCGTTGATAACAGTACGGCGCTTCAGCGAAGTCTGCAAATTTCGAAGACAGCTTTTAGTCTCAGGCCGCTGTCACTGCCGCCACCGCCGCTGAGCAAGTGGCTTGGATCCCGGAGAAATGCGCCTTTTAACGGCGCTAGGTGACGTCAGGTGCAGGCTTGTAAACCAATGACTTGAGGCCTTCGTTGCGATGATGATAAAGTGCTCCTGGCGTTGATAACAGTACGGCGCTTCAGCGAAGTCTGCAAATTTCGAAGACAGCTTTTAGTCTCAGGCCGCTGTCACTGCCGCCACCGCCGCTGAGCAAG
>JAZHYW010053711.1:0-16366 GCA_037355805.1 Ixodes ricinus
AAAAAACGAACAAGAGGTCGCAAGGGTGCTCCGGACAATGTATACACTTCTGTAAATATGTACTAAACAGAGTTTATTGTGAAAGACCCTCCGTCTCCTGATGTTCCTGCCTGGAGTCGCCCTCCGGTTCCTGTCCCGGCCTGACCCTGCCACATCCGACGTGGGAACTCCTCGTACGCAACATCGTCCATCTCGCGACGATTCCCTTCCAATATCTACGTCAGATGCAACTTAGGCCCGTTCACACAGTTGCGTTCGGAGCGACCACTATGTTTACGAACGAGTGCAACCGGTTGGAACGACGAGTTACCATAGCAACGATGCGCCAAACGGTCGTTTCATTCGTGTACGTACGCAACGCAGGAGTTAAGCCGGGCTGAACTTTTTCGTTACGTTCGGGAACGACGAGAGCGACAGACCAATCACAGGTCGAGGAGAGATCGGTCGCGCGCGTTGCATGCCGGTCGTGCCGGGCTCCTTCTGTCTCCGAACATGGCGTCGGTGGTGATCGTCGACGTGGACGGCGTGGTGCGAACTCATCGTTCCCCGTAAAAGCGCTATCCTTGACTGTGAACTTTCGTCATGTGTCGTTATGATAACACAGAACGTACGAGAAGGGAAGATCCACCTACTCGTGCGGCGATCTCGTGGCGGCACTCTCAAGAAAGCAGAAACGCCCGTGCCGTCGTGTTTTTTTACTTCGACTACAGTGGTGTTTTCTTAGCATTTATGTCCTCCAACATCGCCCGGATTTCTTTTTTGGCGCATTCTATGCGTGTGCTCAAATTGAGGGTATTACTGGTGCGTACTGTATAAAGGATGCGAATTTTAACGCTTTCATCACCCGAGAAAAGTGATTAGTGTTAGCAATCCTGAACGCTCGCAACGTCTCTCTGACCACAAAATTACATTTATACGTTGCTATATTGCTGCTAAGATTACATCGCCTTTTATTACCGTAGAAAAGGCGTGTGGCGAGATTTGTACTGTTGGTAAAGTTGTGATCGTGCAAGACGGCGTACTGCATCGTTTATCGTTTTACGGGCGAAGCTCCTTAGGGTCTAGCCTTGTCCATCCATCCATCCGTCCGGCGTCCGTGCTCACATCGATTGCACTGCCTCCGGGATCACTACGCTACATTCCAACGTTGCATGTATCCCCTCAACGTCTATACAGGAGAGGGCGCTGCGGTCAAATGCTCAACTGCCTATATAACCCCGATCCATACCACACATTCTCTTTCTGACATGGACCGTTGACTTAAGCGGTTAAAATGCGTTTCCCACGGCTTCTAGCGGATCCAAGCTGATCCGCTAGAAGAACCACTGGCTCTGCATTTCACCGACCATAAAGCAGTAATAATGAAGTCGAAACGCAACCCGGAACCCAGCACTACCTATGAGCAATAAAAAAGATCAGCGCCATCAGCACTACCTATGAACAATAAATAAGTATCATCAGCACCACCGGAGCTTCGTTCCAATCAACATCATTCAGCACGTGGAGATGCGGCCTCTTTTTTTTTTTTTAATGCACTACCCTGCAAGCATATCCTGAAAAGAACAAATAAAGCTTGAGGTCGTAAAAGATGGTCTGTCTATTTTCTGTTACGCAAGTGAGTGGCAGCGCGTCGCCTTCTTTTTAGATTCACCGCTGAAACAGCTGACGGCGGCGGAGGAGGCGGTCGCCGTGCTGCCGACCCGCTGCGCTTGTTGCAGTGGTTGCAGGAGTGTACGCGCGGCGCAGAGCGGTCGTTTCGGTCGCTCCGGTCAGAATTCGAACGCAGTCGTGGATAACGGGCTTGTTTCAGATGTCTGAACCAGCCTTTACACAGCTGTTGTAGACGTACAGCAGATCTTCGTGACTGTACGCCGTAGCCGAAAACTCCGGCTGCTCCGGTGAGGACCTCGCCACCTCGCGTCGGACACAGAAACCGTTCGCCATGTTTGTAAGCGTAGCTGGGTTGCTTCCTAATGGCTAGGGAGCAAGGCTGAAGCTCGTTTCTCATTGGCTGTTGATTCGTGTGGTTGCTTGCGGTTGCATGTGTGTACACGTCGCGCACAGTTGTTGTTGAAGTTGCAGCGGTTGCATTCGTACGTAAGCATAGTAATCGCTCCGAACGAAGGTGTGTAGAACGGGCCTTTACTCCATCGGCGGATAAGATGAATAGCAATTCAAGGAAATGTATCAGGTCATCTGCTCCTTCAACTGTAAAGTGGAGAATGCTGGCGGAAGGGCTTTATTAAGTTGCCCTGAAAGATCTGCTTGGTTATTCGTGTGTACGTTGCAAAGATGTGTCCTTAAAGGGGCCCTGCAACAACTTTTTGACTATTTTTAATTAGCACTGAACCTGAGCGCACTGAACGCAGTAACTTAATGAAACCTTTCTTTTCTTGAATTTCGCTTTATTTGAAGTAATAGGCAAATTAAAATTACAAAAACAGGCAAAAAATAACCTCCTTCATGACGACCTTGGTCGCTATGGCGACCGTAAACTAGAGGAGGCGTAGTGAGCTCAGCGAGTGCTCACGGCTGCCGCACTCCGTGTCGACGGCTCAGAGGGCGCCACTAAAGCATACGCTGGATAGGCTGTGTGAAGCGGGCGGCGAGGGCAGCTCGCACTGCATTTGCTGCGCGATTAAACACTAATTCGGTATGACACTTCATTTCCCACAAACGACACCAAACACGGGTAGAATCAGTTCAGAACGGGAGCCTTCGCGCTGCCAGACCACCAAACGGCCTAATCGTAAGCCAAACCTGCACCGAAGGCCTTCGGAACGCTCGGAACCGATCGGATTCTTGAGCCGGTATACAACCGCAACGCCGACGCGTACATCCGGGACGTTTCTACGCTCGCTGGCTTGTCGGTGCCTGATCCCACTACCCTTTCTAGTATGCACCGCCTTTTCCACCGATTGGTGGCGGGTATGTCAACGGGTCATTTCTTTTTTCCGTACTTTCATAAACCGCATTTGTTTCTGTTTTGATCTAAAATACTGAACAAAAACTACTTTCATAAATAATGGAATCGGTTCGCGACACTTATATTTTGTATTTCGACTGAAAAAAGAAGGCATTTTAGCGGCTCTGACCAGTAGTAAGGCCTGAACCAAAGACCTCCCACATTGCATGCTTTCGGCACTGCGGGTCGCAACCGTAGGTGGAGGAGGTTTCCGCGTCGTCCGGTTAAATATGACGCACTGATATTTAGTTACTCTCTCCGTGCCCGCTGACTTGCCCGAACCCCAAGAGTCGTGGAAACCGCAAAAAAGTTAGACGCTTGAATATGATTGCAGGGCCCCTTAAATATAAATGCCCCGCTTTAAAGACAAAATGTTCGAATACGAACAAGGTAAATGCATGTATTTTTTTTTCGCATTCATAAGGGGTTACTCAAATAATGAACGATTGTTTTCGGGGAATGAAACTTCCAGTTGAAATAACACATATTAGTTAAATGAAAAAAGTCTGTGTGTGTTTTGGTTTTATATTTTTTGTCATTTGCCAGGATTCAAAGGCTTATAGAATAACCTGAGAGCACCTTCCAGTTTGTAGATTTGGTACATCTTAAAGGAGCTGTTTAATGATTTTAACGTGGGAAGAATTTGCAACTTTTACTTATGACATGTTTAAATTGTTGCAAAGGACAGAAAACACACCTCTTTCCTTCGAAATGTTGCAATTCCTCCGCGTAATCCCGAGGCGAAAATTTGGATATTTCACGACCTGCAGCCGTGAACGGCGGCCGTGGCAACCACGTAGCGTGACGTCAAAGAGGAACTTGTAAAAAGATAGCAAGTTATGCAACTACCTACTCGATATAAGGTAATTTTTTTATAAATCTTGCCGCTACAACATAAATAAAATGCGTGAAAAACCTCGTATCGTCGACAAAACTTTTATCATACGGAGTTTTGTTACACCATCTATCCGAGGTCAACAAAATCGTCAGCCACATCTGCTGCAGCGAACAGCCACCAGAAGCCGGAGGGGGATGGGGGCAGAGCCAGATGGGGATGGCCGGAACCCGGACGAGCACGTTGGCACCTTCCTCCTTTCGCCATGTTGATCGCGCTGCGCAAGCGCGTGGTCACGTGGTCGCGAGCGAGTAAGTTCTCGCTGGTCACTGATGGCTCGAGACAGAAAGAGCTTCGCCGGAACCCCGCGCCTCCTCCTTTCACGTCGCAGCGCACATGACTCGGAAGGTAGTGAAGGAGCTGAGAGTTGCCGAAACCTCAATATTTGTCATTTTTAAAATAAAAAATAGGACATGCAGACGAAAGCGTTTCTGGTTTGTTTGTTTCTTACTTAAAAAAATCAAGACACCAATTCCAAATTATTTATGCAAAGCACTGAAGTTGTTGCACAGCTCCTTTAAATAAATGGAGAAAGGAAGGTGCTCACTCGTGGTGGAAAACAGGATTTTCGAAAACTCTTTTTTACAGACCTGATCAATTACGTCAGATTATAACGAGTGATGGATCGTTTTGTTTTACCCACTTTCTCCGATGTGGCTTTGTAACCTCGTGTGTTTATGCGGGTTCTGTCGGTTTACGGGGCAACGGGATAAAGATGCTCAAAATGATAAATGGCGGATTGCACGTATGTAGGCGGATGCATATCGATAACATCATATACGGTTTGGAAAAAATTGTGATAAACAAACTATGTAATTAAACAGAAAAATGATAATCTAGGTGCTGGATGACATTAGGGATGCCTACCCCTAACTTGAAGATAAAAATGCCGAATTAGAGCGCAGCTCTTGAGGAGGAGTAGGAAAAGGTACTGAGGGTGGAATCATTCAGGGGGGACGTGACCTCGGGGAGGGGGTCACGTGACCTGGGGGACGTCGTGAGTCCCCCTCCCCAAGGTCTTCCCGAAGGAATCCGAGGTCCTCCCGAGGTCCTCCCGAAGGAACCCAAGGTCCTCCCGAGGTCCTCCCGAAGGAACCGAGGTTCTCCGAGGTCCTCCTGAAGGAACTCGAGGTCCTCCCGACGTCCTCCCGAAGGAACCCGAGGTCCTCCCGAAGCAACCCGAGGTCCTCCCGGAGGTCCTCCCGAAGGACCTCGGGTTTGTTCGTGAGGACCTCGGGTTCCTTCGAGGAAGTTTACCCAAAATGCACCGCGCGATTACGCCGACGGCGACGCCGCTCAAGCCGGAAGCGGGCGCCTAAGAGCTGCGCTCTAAAACACGCTGTTCTTTTCAAGAAGAAGGATCCCTTGCTGTGTTGTAAGGCTATATTCATATCGTTAACTCGTACACTGTTCAACCATCGAGAGCGAATTATTTATTCACCCATCCTCCTTCGTCTCCAGAAAACTAATCCTTTTGTCCCAACACCGACAGCCAACATAGGTTTTACAAGGGTATCATTACAAAACTAAGTTACCATAGTTCATTCATCATTTAGACAAAACCTCGAAAGCTCATATTGATACCCACGCGATAGCCCTAAACTACTCGAAAGAATTTGATTGAGTCCTTCTTTTTCTTTACTAACAAAAAATGAAAGACGTTTACAACACCCTGTAACGCCGAATTGGAGCGCAGCTCTTGAGGAGGAGGAGGGAAAGGTACTGAGGGGGAGGATATACCCCTCCTCCCTCCTCCTCACCTCCTCATCCTGCCTGCTACTCCTCCTCCCTTTGCTCCCTCCTCTTCCTCCTCCTCCCTCTCTTTTCCTTATCCTCCTCCTTCCCTCCTCGTCCTCTCCCCTTTCTCCCTCTCTCTCCTCCTCTCTCCCCTCGTCCTCCTCTCCCTCCTCCTCCTCCCCGTGCGGTGCATTATGGGACATTTCCCATAATGCACCCCCCGGTTATGGCGGCGGCGACTTTCTCAAGCCGGTAACGGGTGCCTGAGAGCTGCGGTCTAAAACAGGCTGAACCTTAAAATTGTTAGTGAAGTCATTTCATGGCTTTCTATTTGTGTTTTACGTATATCGATAGCCGTTATTGGCCAGGTTCCGGAGCACATCCCCGCTAAATTAAGTGATACTATTGATCCGCTACATTTATGGGGTCATCACAGTTCCGTTATTTTGCGAACTCACGGTGACCCGTGGGGTGGTATCACATGGCGCAACATTTTCCCACTAAATGTCACGTGAAGTCGTCACGCCACATGACGTTACAATGCCACGTGATGTCCAGGTTTCACGTGACATCACGGTGTAACATGAGCAGTCCACTAAGTTCAGCGGGAAATAAGTTACATATTTTTAACACTGCAGTTCTAACGTTAGCAACATTGTGCAGCGTCTCGCCCTTGGCTATCGTAGCAGCTCATTGGCGGAATCCGGCAATTAACGTTTTCTGATGTTCCCAGGTTCTGCATTTGACAGTTGGCTGTAGTTTTGTATGCGAATTGTGCCAAGTTACGTCCGGGATTCCTGAGTGTTCAGATATCGCCCCTCTTTTCCTTCTGATTCTCATTAACGATCCGGCACACTTCATTGCTTATATGGCACAACATTTTCGCATATGAGATTCCCAACTCTCCCCTCTCCAACCCCACCCTCCCCTCTACCATCCGCATTGCTACATGTCTTGAGATTAAATATATTAAATTACCTTATATGAAATCAATTTTATGTGTGAATTGTCTTATATGACTGTGTTGTGCAATCGCAATACTTCGTATATTGCCCACATACTGTTCCAGAATAATTTGACAACCAAAATTATCGGTTTTCGAACTGTCTAAACTGCTTAAAGTAGGGTGCTTTCACGTAAAATCGTGCAATGATAATACGGGTCATATTTGTTTTATAATTATGTAAACGAAATATATTAAGACAACGCTCTTGGAAGTGGCATTCAGTCATTTGCGAACGCCGTAGCTAATGTTCTCCTGCTGATTTAAAACTTAGAATCTCTAGGCGTTGAGATTGCCAAGGGTTAGCTGTAGGTACTTAGCACGGCCTTCAATTTCACACCCAACCATGCAGTAGTAATACTTTTTATACTTATTTTATGAAAAATTTAGGATATGCACACAAAATAATTAAATATTTCAATAAAACATTAATATAAATAAATGTTTTATGGTTTATCCCCCTCCTCTCTTAAAGAGGAGGAGGGATGGACTGGCTTCTCTTCCTCCTCCGCACCCTCCCTCCTCCCATACTTTTCTCCTCTTCCCCTCCTTCTCCTCCTCTTTCCTACTATATAGTTCTACTCTTATCCCATCCTCCTAATTCTCCTCATTTTCTTCTCTTCCTCTTTCCTACTCTCGTTCCCCTCCTCCTCCTGTGCACCCTCACAATCCTTCTCCTTTCTCCTCCTCCTTTCCTCCTCCTCCGCACTCCCCTCATCCTCCTGCGCACCTTCCCATCCTCCACCACCGTGCCCTCCCCTCCCTCTCCTCCCTATACTCCTCCCCTCCTACAAAACAGTTTCCCCAGTAAATTTAGCTGGAAAATTGACGCCACGCTGACCTGAACACCACTTCATGTTTTCCCGCTAAATTCAGCGGGGAACATGACGTCACATTACTTCAGTGTGACGTCACCCATGAACAAATTCAGTTACTCCGCTAGATTTAGCGGGATATTGACGTCACGTAAGTATTTCCGTGGAAACTGAATTGTGTTGCGGTCATGTGACGTCAGTTTTGCCGCTAAATTTTGAGGGAAACTGAATGCGCAGTGTTGCATTATGGGACGTCAGAGACCTACACACCAATTCAGTTTCTTCGCTTAATTTAGCTGGGTATTGAATTGGTCTATAGGTCTGTGACGTCCCATAATGCAACGCGCGCGATTACGCCTGACGGCGACGCCGCAATACGCAGAAAACGGGCGGCTAAGAGCTGCACTCATAAAAAAAGAAAAAAAAAAGGGGGCTTTGTCGCACGAGTTCGGCTCCAAAGGGACATCTTCCGGAACCGACAAGGGCGGTGCTGCTCTATCGCAGGGCGTAAGAAATATATAAAAATGTTACGGTGTCCCTTATTTAGCTTTATATTTGTGTTTCCTTGCGTTGCCTACTATAAACCCTCCTCCTCCCTCCTTTTTTTTAAACACGTCCAAATTGAGTGTATTTTACAAAGCGCCGTAAAAGGCTGCGCATGCCTTATATCTCTATAATAATGTTAGTGAAGGGTTTCAATAGTCTTTTTTTTCAATTATTCCCACCGTGTTTGTACTTGAAATGGTGCATTTAAATTTATTAATTATAAAATGTATTACTAAAAGTAACAATTAACCTAATTATGTCAACCCTCATTTTTTCCCTTAAATTGCCCTTTGGCTGAAACCAGTGACGAGCAACATTTTTTCTGTGCGATGCGCACTTTTAACAAGAATGATTTGGCCCGCGTTTCGTGAAACACAGCTATAGCTGAGTGCTTCTCCCAAGAACATTACTTTTATATGGTATATCTTTTACAGAAATGTACAAAATATGACCCTGACCGTCACTGTAAGCAACTAACATGGTAACACGCAACAACAAAACCCTTGTGGTTATCAAGTTATACCTGTATTTCAAAGTGTACGCATAGATACTTAGAAAGGGTAAAGGGCGATTCACACACTTGCGTTGAGTCGAACCGAGTGCGAGGGTTGCTATGGCAACAGCTGCGTCGGCTCCAACAAAACGTGTTAACAACCGGTTTTGTTGGAGCCGACGCAGCTCGGTCGGACTGCAGCACAAGTGTGTGAATCGGCCCTTTGCTGGATTATTTGCCGTCACACAATTTTGAACAACAAGATACCGACTTTCGATATACTACTTCCCTCGCCTTGTTTCGCGGTGATAGACCTTCCTCCTGCTGACGGATTTGGGCTTCACGGTAATGTGCTGTGCATACAGTTCTCAACTGCCGGAAGCAGTGGCGTCCGCCGACATTCAAACTGAGTTAATGGCTCGTGGAAAGGGAAGGGGTAGGAAACCATAGGCAAGCAACACAAAAAAACAACAACAAACATAAACGTCTAATTGAGCTAGGGATAGCATGACTTTCTATAACCTGCGATAGAATGAGCACCTCTGTGCAGCCTTTTTCGGTTGTAAAAAAAAATGTATATTTGGAGCCTACGTCTTGCGTCAAAGCCCGCTCCGAACAAAACAAGCAAGCTCAGTTTCGAATGAAGGTTTGTGGTGTGTTTTTCTCTTAAAGAGTTAATATCTTACCCAACGTTTCCTCATCATATGTTAGCTTAAGTCACTTTAAACGGTTAACGAGAGTTTAAAGAAATTAAAAAGTGGAGCTTTTTAAACAATGACGTGTAATTTTGCCACATTTATGAGAAATGAGCTGCGTTTCTGCATTATTAACATAACTACAATAAGGCTAAGCATAGTTTCTTATACATTCGTAAAACGCATTTACAGATTATCATTTTGATATGTTTTGCGTCGTTTTATATAAAGTAGTTCGTTGGTAAATAATTTGTGAATGTGTCTCTAGAACTTGTTTATCTGACGTGTTTCGTACATTTTTTATATAAAGCTGTTTCATTAAAAACATTTAATATTTTGTATACATGGCGTAAGTATATCAAAAAATGTGTAGAAGAAATTATTACAACGTACATGCTTTGGTGTTGAATTGTCGACGAGTGCAAGCCCTTACAAAAAAAGTTATATCTGGCCAGATCTGAAGATTTCAGATATGGCCATATCAAAAATTGGCCACACATAACCTGATATGGTATATCTGCCAGATATAGCCTGATACTCCTGGCCAGGTGTGGAAATCCCAGATCTGGCTAAGTAAGGAAATTCCTGATATGGCCAGGCATATCAAAAGGACACAAAGCCTGAAATCAGCACTTTATAGCTTTATTGTCTACAATTATCCCAAGCGCCCCGGCCCGCACTTGAGGAGTTATAGAACGGTGACAGCTCCCTAGTGATCGCTAGTTTTGACCAATTCCATGGTTACACAGTTTCGACTGTAATTCGTAGTCACACCGAACAAGTGTCATATAGGGCTCAAGGACCTGTCATATCACTTTTAAAATTTCTCGTCAATGGCAGCGTTTATGATACTGTGCATTCTGTCCAAGCTTCAACCAGGCTGAGGTGCCGAAATCTCTACAATATTATCATTCTCATGATTGTTGTTTTAGCAGAATTGCTGAAAAGCCGAGAAATCACAACAACCAAAACCGGAATTTAGCTCGGATTCAGCGGAGCTGTTTCTAGCATTTTTAGCGTTTCTAACTTAGTATCTGCGTCTTTGAAGCTGTACGAAATGATAATAATGTAAGAGATATGTCTGCAGCTCATCTAGGTTGAAGGTTGAACAGGAATGTACAGTAATAGACATTGGCGAAAAAATGTTAAAAGTGGTTTGACAGGTACTTGGGTTCAATACGACACTTGTTCAGGGTGATCAAATTACACTCAAAACTGTGTAACCATAGAATTGGTCGAAATTTCCCATCACTAGGCAGCTGGAAGAAACATCGTCCCCATGACTCCTCGAGTACGGGCCGAGGTGCTTGGAGGATTTAGCAAATTGTCTGTTCCGGCGCAATGTTAACTACTTCAAAATAATTAATTCTATATTGAAACCCTCGTGAAAATTAGCACAAATAATCTCAAACTTAAGCTTGTCAGAGCTTAAGTTTGGGATTATTTGTGCTAATGTTTAGCTTGCGAACAATGAGTCATGCCCATTTTGCTAACAAAGTAAATTTTTTAATTTTTTAAATCTTTATAATTATGTGAAAACCGGCCGCCGATAAAGCTGTATATACGCCAGATAAGGCTGTGTATACGCCAGATAAGTCTGTATATACGCCATATCAGGCTGTATATACGCCGGATATGTCTGTATATACGCCAGATAAGTCTGTACACTACGCTAAATAAGTCTGTATATACGCCAGATAAGTCTGCATATACGCCAGATACGTCTGTATACAGGCCGTATATAATCATATAATGTTTGATATGGCCAGATATGGCCCAGATATAAGATTTCCATACGGGAAGTACTATAACGAAATCTTGGCAAACTCCACGACTTGAGCTGAAATTTGATATATCCGAAGGAAAATTAGCTAGGGCGTTCGAAAATAGCTGAATGTTCTGCTAAGATCTTAAACTATTTCATTACATAAATATAAAAATACGACGCGTTCCATTATTGCACAATTTGACGTGGAAACACCCATTACAGACTTTACCAGTTCACCCGTAGACAAAGTTATTGTCATGCCAGTATTTTCTTGAGGCACCACCCATTGAACTTGAATCGTCGTTCAGTGCGTTAGTGTGCTATTCACATCCGACTCATACTGTGCGCCTTATGTTCAATTCGAGTCTCGCCGATTCCTGAAGGCGGGATATCTCTAGCTTCCTTTCACATTTGCATCTTGTTGCAACTGATAATTGCTTGGTTCTTTTTGCTCCTTCGGGACAATTTGCCGCCGTTCCTACTTGTCAAGGTCATCAAAATAAGGTATTATTCCTGACTGTTTTTATTTTATTGCGATACATTTTTTTCAGGTTCGGAATTATGCCTCCGCTTATGAATGGATTATAAAGCAGTATATATGACTGGACCGATTTACTGTCTTTTCTTCCACAGAAAAATACCCCCAGAGAAACAACTTTTTATAATATAGGTAAGAAAACACGACGAAACTAGCGCCTACACGTAGTTGTCTGAATTACTGTCGTTCACTTTAGATGTTTACGTGTACAAAAGAAAAATGAGCCTCGCCTTTATCTCTTGGTCAGCACGTTGCAAAGACTAACGAAAAAATGCATCTGCAAGTGAATTCTTACTCCGACGCGACATCACAACTGCTGTCTCGTACTTCGTGACACCTACAATAGTGTTCCAATTATAGCGAAGGCTGTTTGTGATTAATACACCGGTAACTGCCGGTAAAAAAGGCAGGTCCTAGGTACTTCTGGATATACCGCGGCATATTTTAGACAGTTATGCTAACGTGGCACATGTTTTTTGATGCGCTCCCCAAAAATGCTTTTGCTGAATGGTTTCTCATACATTGCGGCATGAATTAGCGAAACCGCCAGTTGTCACAAGCGTGTAATGTGCATAGAGAAAACTGCATAACGCTTCGAGAAGGACGGACAGACATCCTTGATGATGGGGTTCCGGGAAAGCGTCTGAGGGTGACTGCCGGTTTTGCAGAATTTGTGTGGAATATCTGAGAACTCTAGCGGAAGCATCATTTGGAGAGGGCATTTAAAACGCACCACTTCATAATAACAGCCTTAATTTGTGCAGTTGTTATGTGGAGACGTAGCAGGAGCTTCTATATACATTCTATGTATACTAATATATGTTTCATCTCTAGGTTTTTATACAGTTTTTTGGAAATTAAAATACAAATGGTTGGCATTTGTTTGCATGATATCTTTTTGTTAGTAGACGAACGCAATCAATAATGTTCATTAGTTGAGGAGGTTCATTTTTGATACATAGCCGATGGACGACAGCTGTGTCTGGAAGCGTGAAAACGACAGCCCAACCCGGGGCTAGGTTGTTATTATGAAGGTTACCCAATGGACTGAAGCAAGTCATCCACTTTCGCAAAGAGAGATTTCTAGAAGTCAAGACACCAGCAACCAAGATATCCTGATGTGATCAAGAACCGTGAGTGATTCCACCGACCTACACATAATGCGCCTAGATATTAGAATATTTTCCAAAATTCCTCGGTCGGAGTAAAGCGTTTTGCTGGCCGTGTTCGCAATAGAGCTGCTTCTCCCACTTGGCCACTGATGCATGCGCATGATGAACCAATTTGCGCGGGAGGTGTCTGCAATAAATTGCAAACGCACTCCAAGGTTTGAATTGCTCCCTTTCTTAAATTTTGGGTGTCTGGCTGTACTGATTCAAGGTGTTATCCAGATCAAATTTAAATAAAAAAATAATAGTTTTTTTCTTCTGGTGAACAGGGTAAAAACAAAAGATCGAAAAAACAAGTTTTATACTATTCGAAATCCTAATACATACTGCAGCAACTCCTTTGCGTATTCACGAGTTAGATTTCAGCAATGGTCATGGTGTGGCTTAAGTCTTTGCATGTGCTCCTAGAGTGGTTGCCGCTAAATTTCTCAGCAATCCCATCACACGTTGAACAAAACCTTAAGTACGTACGTACGTTTTTTCCCTCGCCCCCGTCGTCATTAGACATCTGCTTGACCTCCCTGAAGCTTTATGTAGTTTCCTCTTCATCCACTACATGCATGTGGGAATGGCGGCCTTGTTCGCCTGTGGGAAAATCACTGATGTCCGAGGCGGCTATGTTTTTTGAGGAGGTCATGGAAAAGCTTCTGCCATGGCATGATCAGTGCAAACATTTGTGCGGTGGTGGAGTGACTACACTGTGTGTCTAAGTTTTCAGTATATTCCAACATTTTTACATCTCTCGTTCTTTCTTTATTCAGTTCATCGGAGTCTGGAACGAAAAGAGCCCCAATGCCGAAAAATTAGAAAAGGAGGCCTGGCGGGTGATTACCTCAATAACTTCATACCACTAAGCTGAGCGCCTTGCGGCATTGCTCGAAGTTAAAATCCCATCTTATCCTCGTGAAGACAATAAATGAGTCGCCAGGTGCTCCCAAGGGTGCTTAGGCTTAATGATCGAACGTCTTTTGATAAAAAAAAAACGCTGAGGAGAACTTGCCCGTACGCTACAGTGAAACGAAGTAATCGATCGGACTGAAAATGCCTCGAAGCTAGAAACAATTTTATTAAATTTTATGTTACGAAAACTCCTTGATATAATTGAACGCATATACCTTGAAGATGTAACTGAGACGCCTTGAAAACAAAATGACGATGCAAGCGAGTTCGTGAACTTCCAATATCACTTGGAACGCTACGTGTCCTCAGGTAGCGTATTAAAACATCTGGCTAAACTTTTCTTAATCTCTTCTCGTTTATTCTGAAATTTGCGCTCTTTATTTAAAGTAATCCGTCTCCTTAAGAACCCTGTGTATAGCCTCTAGCGAATTCCGGAACACAGTGCCTTGCTTATTATATACATTTCCTTCTTGCTATATGATACTTTTTTGGCATTCTTATCAGTAGGTTTCCGTGTTTTCGGAGTTTATTTTTCGTCAAATTCGGAGGGGAGTTTTGCGGGTTCATTTTGCCGAACATTTTGCGTTTATTGAAGTTTACTTTTGTTTGACGCCCAATGCTCTAAAATTCGGAGTTTAATTTTTTTAGTGTTTCTTATTAAAGAAATGAAAGCCGTTTACAACTCCCTGTAACACCGAACTAGAGCAACACCTCCTAGAAGACAAGGCCGAAGTGCTCTTCTCGTGACGTCGCGAAGGAGGCCACCAGAGGGGCGCGCGGCGAAGCAAAGACAACGCGCGTGGATCGACCGTCGTAACGCGCTTTTAGTCACATACGCGTGTCTTATTAGCTAAAATGAAAGCTGCACATAGCAATGGGTCTCGAAAATATTTTATTACACGAGGCAAAATATTACACCGCAAAATAATCGGAATGAAATGGTACGGGGTATGAGTATAAGAAAAGCATTGAACCACGGAATAATTGCTGTAGGAATGCATATTTTACACAAAAATACTTCGACAAAATAGCGAGGCACGTAGTGATTGGACACAGCAAAACAGATCACAGTTAAAAATCAGGTAGATGTAGTCAACTCGGACACGGCTAGACAAGTGTCACTTACGATCATGTAAGCGATGTTATCGCGTGCAGTGACAGAATTCTTGCATCATACACCGGCCACATGGCAAAAGTAATGTAATTTCGATCGAATGACATTTTGAGGTCGACAAATCAGCTTGTAACGCTCGTATAATACCTCAAGACCGCGAGCTGATTAAGTCCCCATATCATTTAAGAGTAAAGCGATACGCACTCCGGAGTGCATTTCGGACGAAATAGCTATCGCACTCCGCCTAAAGCTCATGCCGCTCGGGCCGACCTTTCCGGAACGGCGTGTATCACTGGGGAGCGTGTTAACCCAGCCACCTGCCTGCGCTCACGCCGCTTCGCGGCGACAGTATCGGCTGCTAATTACAGAACTTAACCAGTACACGCCGCTTCGCGGCGTCCAGCCAGCAACCCAAGCCGCTGTCCCCGATCGCACCTTCCGAAAGGAGTCCCATACCATTTAGTTCTGCAAAGTTTCGTCGACAACATTCCGGTTTTTAGTGTTCACCGCAAAAAAGAAATGTCGTAAATATCGCCAAATGCCCCAACAAAACAAAATGTCTGAAAAAAAAAAAAAGTACGTACACTGCGGTTCGAACTTGCGTCCACTTGCGTCCAAAGCGGACACCTTCACCCCTATGCTATGCCATTACTTGGAACATTCGTTTCGACCGTTCGTTTTATGCGAGTTTACCGGAGTGCGTATAGCCATTTCCGTCCGAAGTGCACTCCGGAATGCGTATAGCTTTACTCATCACAACATTTCATGAAAATATAATGTAACTTTTCGGTGTGGCCGGTACAACACTTACTATTTACAGTCAACTAATTTACTTCTTCCTATGGGCTCGAACTGCCTTAGAACAAAATATCTTATTTTGTATACAATTGTACTATTACTTTAATACAGCTAAGATTCTAGTATAAAAGCGGTAAAGTCAATAAAATAGCATTAGTATAAATAAACACATAAGCACAAACAACGCACTTTGTATAATCACACAAACTTGTTAATTACCTTCCAGTGAAAACTAGAATATTACCACGCACACTTACAAATGTCGACGCAACCGCACACGGATAACGACGAACAAGATGCCATTCTGTCACGAAAAACAAAAACGAAAAAAACAACCCGACTGCAGCACTTTACTCGCGTCCCACATGACCAAAAAGCCCGTAAATAAGTTGTTACTCACCTATCGATCGTATCCACACGTCCCACAATAGCCGTGGCGAAAACATTTGAACACGAACTTTGGTTCTCTCTGTCAAAAGAGAGGTCTATCGATAATCGACCAGAGTCATCGTTGGCTAGTTGTCACACATATCACTCAAACCGTAGCAGGACTTGTTCCGCGAATCCACGTAAATGTCGTAGTATCAAGCCTAACACAAAAAAACTACCCGAGACTGTGTTGACGGTCAACAAACCACGGGAAGGATCAAAGAGAACCACACACACACACACACACACACACACACACACACACACACACACACACACGAGCAGCGGGCGGCGGCAGTGACGGCAGCAGTGTGGGAGGCTTAACCAGCTTAACGTCATCGACCCAGCTCTGCTCGCGTGCGCTCCTGCAGCGATGACTGAATTTTTTCGGTTCCCTTCCCTTCTGAAAGACTCAGGGTTCCCTTTTTAGACAGTCAGGACCTCACACACAACGTAAATTTACCAGAATCGGAGCCAGTACGAGGGAAGAAAACGTCGCAG